>JAAEAF010010813.1:0-34442 GCA_011037195.1 Triatoma infestans | reverse complement strand
TTTTTGAAGATAATTTCACAGTCTAATATATTATAAAATGTTAACAAAAATACAATTTTGGATACTATAAAATATTCAAAAACTTTAAACTATTATTTTTCGATTTTGTCCTTCCACTACATTAGCCCCCCTCCTGGAGAAATTTTTCGGCACGAAAAATTTGGGAGATAATCTGGAGTTGTAGAGGCTTGGAAGTTATCGAGAGGCGTGTGTGTAACGTCTGCAAGGTTGCCGTGTGTTGTAGGGTGCAGTCATCTTCTTCTGCGGCTAACGCTGCTTGAAGGTGTGAGCGTTGCGTCGTGTTTGAATGTATTCTCAAGCGAACGCTGCGTGGGTGGGTGAACGTTGCTGTGGTGGTAGGCTGATAGGTGAACAGCGAACACTGCTTGGCGAGTGAGAGTGTTGCGGATGAAGAAGTGACTGGCAATGGGTAGACAAGTCGGTACTGTAGGTGTGTATGTAGTTTCTTGAATTAACTCTATATGGACAAAAAAAAAAACTCTTAAGTATTTCAAAAATAATTAACAAATAAATAAATACACAAAATACGCAAATAAAAAAAATATATATATTTAATAAGCGTGCAGGGATGCGCAAGGATGTGAGGATAATAGCAAAGGGTATGAGAAGATGAAGATCTTTTCCTTTTGTAGAAATCTTGTGTTTCTGAAAATAATACAGAGTTATACATAAATTTATATGATAAAATTTCTAACAAATAACGTGCAATATTGACTAATCATAACATGCAATTAAATTCATGCGCATGCAATAACATTCGTGCTCATGCAATGGTGCAGTCGACGAAGATTCTTGGATCTGTAAAAGAGAGGTTAAACAAACTTAAATTTCAACTTATATTAGTGTAAAAGCTATTAGTGTATTAAAGCTAAGAAGTAAAGATGAATATATATCTTGAGGGAGTATGCACAAGGGTGAAGCCGACTGTATGTTCATCAGCTCTTCAGCTTTGCTGTGTTTTCTAGATACCTTAAGTTAACAATAACATTAAAATACAAATGATAAACAAGTACAAGAATAATACAAATTATTTAATTTCCTTTTAAGGCAAACTGAAAAAAATATTAATTAATTAGGTAAATACAATATATAAAAAAAATATTAATATCATCTCATCAAAAGTAACTACGAATTCACTTGGTGATCTTGATTTCTGCAAAATAAAATAAATTACAATTATTATTTAAATATACATTGCAATAATTACAAATATTAAAGCCGGAATAATTTTATGACTCGAAGTACGATAGTTTAGTGCTGAAACAAAAATAATATGTCATTATTGCAACAACTTAATTAGATATAAACCTGATACATTTATTGTTACATATAACATTTACATGTGGTGTAGTATGTAAAGTTAAGAAGTGTGATAGATTGATAATTATTTCAAGAGATATGTTATTTCAAGTGTTATGTATTGTGTGCGCGAGGTGACACAGAAATTTTGTGGCTAGTTACTAGGGATTTTAGTGAACTTAGCGATTAGTACTAAATTGGTGCGTTTGAGTACTAGTTCAAAATTGAATGTTGAATTTATTAAGTGTTAGATACGTGCGTAAATTAATGATTACCCTGTAAGAACGTTTCTACAAGTATTAATTGGAAATTGCCTTTTAATTGCGAAAGTATGAATTCGCCAGAAAATTTGGAATTTTCGACATTGTC
Source organism: Triatoma infestans (assembly GCA_011037195.1). Taxonomy (NCBI): domain Eukaryota; kingdom Metazoa; phylum Arthropoda; class Insecta; order Hemiptera; family Reduviidae; genus Triatoma; species Triatoma infestans. Next base: position 32,753 of record JAAEAF010010813.1, on the reverse strand, counting down.
CGCATGCAAATGAAGGGACGTGATACCATAATTAGCTATTACATGGTTAGTCAGGACTGATGGAAGCAGGTATGATTGCCTTGGTCATATCAGGTTTTCGAGAAAGCGACTGAGGGCTAACTCGTTTTGGGCTGTATTTGGAAACAATTTCGAGCCGTATGTCCAAATTTTGAACAATATTGGCAAGTGGGCCTATTTTGGAGGTTATTGCTAGTTTCGTTACCATTATTATGACTATACTGGGATCTATCTGAATAAGGGTTAAATCGCGAATTGTTTGAATTAATTCGAGGGCTATGATTATTACTATAATATTTATTATTATTATTATTATTGTTATAACGATTATTATTATATACCCTGCGATTGAAATTTTTTGGTACATTAAAATTGTTAGGCATTTTACCAAAGTTAGTACGAGGTTTTGGTCTGAATTTGTTAGTGCAGTCCACGTCAAAATGTGGACCGGAACAATGGCGACAAGGTCTGTTCTTTATTACATTAAATACTCTACAAGTGGTAGTTGGTTTTAACTGTGGCTTTTGACTTTTATTACGATGCGGGCATTCTCTGTGGAAATGCATTTGTCCACAGTAACGACAAGGAGATGGGGGTGTACGAGAATTGGAATTTTTCGCAGTAACAGCGAAAACTGTAGGGTTTGATTCAGAAGCCTGAACTTCTTTTAGGGCATTGGCATAGGAAAGTGCTTCATCTAATTTTTGAGGAAGCTTCGTTCGCACCTCATTACGAAGCGGTTGAGGAAGTGACTTCAAGAATGCATCAGTGGCCAGTTTATCAAAAATTGTTTGTAAGGCCTCGAGTGGGTTAGCTTGAGCTTTTAAATGAATGGCGGATTGGATATGTCTAATCCTATCCGCGAATGTTTCAGGAGACTCAGTGGGCAAGGACTGAATATTAGTCATCTGTTGTAAGAGGACTAGGGGTGTTTTCTCCTTACGAAATCGGGTTAGAAGTCGCTCTGAAATTAGAGGATACGTTATAGTTGTACCCTGGCGTTGTAATTCCGCTTTCTGGGTGTCGTAAAAGATTTTTGCAGACCCTGAGAGTCTAAGTGCTAATATTTCTAATTTGGCAGCGTCGTCCCAGCCAGAAAGACTAGCACAATGGCTAATTTGGTCTAGGAAATCGGACATTTTGGCTGAATTTTCGCCATCGAAAGTGGGTAAACTATTAATTAATTGTAAATTTCTTAAAGAACTAGCTGGTTGATTGCTGGGGGTGGGAGGATTGGCTAATTGTTGCTGAGCAAGCAAATACTCTACAGCGGCGTCGATTTTCATGTTTTGTCCGTTAATTTTATACATTTTGGAAATACAAATTCACACGGGATAAGGGTGCAAATGCAAAAATTTAAAAATGAAATTCAATAAAAATTCAATTATGGGAAATATTTAGATACTTCCGTTGAGAAACTAATTTAAAAGTTAATAAAATTATCTGATGGATAATTAGTTTAATTATTAAATTGGAAATTTTACGTACTTGTAAATTTGTGGATTCTTGTTGAAAATATCCCAAACAGCTGGCACCAATGTAATGTTATGATGTTTGTAGTAGTTGGTTGTGTCGTGAGCGTTTTAGCGAAAAGGGCTTGTGTTTGTTTGAGATAGAAGTAATAAGAATTAAGAATACACTACTGTTTTATATAATAAATATAATCTTTCAAATAATAACTACAAGTTAATTGATTATTATAAGCTTATTTAAATATTGTGAAACTGGCACTGATACTTAGAGAGCAATTCCTGAAGTGTCCTGTTTGAAGGTTGATGTGAGACTCTGTACTCTTTACTCTTTTAAAACTAATGTTAGAATCTATTCTTTGGAATTGCTCTCTCTCTCTAGTGGGGGAATTTTCTTACAAAGGTTTGGCCTAACGGAATTTAGTGTCTTTGTTTTCTCAATAGCAATGACAGATTTAATATACCTGGTTCTAAAATACACACTTTCTGAAGGTAAATTCAAAGCACTAAAATAATTATAAAATATTAACAAAAATACAATTTTGGATACTATAAAATATTCAGAAACTTTAAACTATTATTTTTCGATTTTGTCCTTCCACTACACGGAGTTAGAATGATACCCAAGTACTTATAGCGGTTCACTTACTCTATCCGGGAATTTTTGTAGACCACTTTTCTGAAGCAGCTAATCTGCCTCCTTTTCGAAATAACATTATCTTTATAACTAAATTTATTTAGCTAAGGTTGTTTTAATGTCAATATTTGTGTATTATTGTTAACAAAATAATAGTAATAATAAGAAGGCAATAAAAGGATAATTTCTATTTAAAAAAACACATAATATTAAGTAAAATTGTTTTATTTCTTGATTTATTTTTATTGCTATTAAATGTATAATAAATGCTGATAATTAAATGTATAATAAATTAGCCACTTTTTTAGCATTAGTGGTAATAATTGTGTACTTGTGCACTGTGCTACCGTCTTCATTCATTGTCAATAGGCCATCTTGTAATAGTAACTGCTTACAATCTTCTAAGAATTCATTACTCTTATTCTTAGGAATGTGTCTTTTAAACGGGTTAACTGAATCAAAATAATCTAGAAATTAAAAGAATATATGATTAGTTATTTTTAAAATTATAATTATTTAAAAATTGTTTTTTCATGACTGAAAAAAGATAACTGTTGCACATTTAAATTGCGCATTTCAGTTATTGCATGATATATATATTTTATTGTATGTTAAGATTTATTATTTAATATATTGAATATATATAATAACTGAAAACAAACAAAAAAATACCAATAAATTCATCCATTGAAGTGTGTGCAAAACTTTTTTCACTGACGAAACAACTAACTACTTCAAAATTACATTCTTCCAGTATTTTTATATATTCTTTTTTGGAATCTGCGTTAGAATTGTGAAATACATCCCATGTATTCCAGTACTGAAAAAAACAAATAATTTTAGAATTCTCCATGTTAATTTTTTAATATTTTAATTCAAATCGCAATTGAATGAACAAAATAAATCTTTTAGATGAAAATTTAGCTGTTTATTTAAAATGTTTGTGTTCCTACTTAGAAATTAACAAATTTTTTCATTGATTTTTTTTAGGTATCGGCGGTGATTTTCATGAAATGAAATGTAATGAGCTTCATCAAGGTGTACTCGGCTTTCTTTGGTGAAACGACCCTGAAGAAGCTCATTGCAATATGGGCGAAAAGTCAGTTTCGAGCAAATCACTGACGCAGTCTCAACCCCGGACACTCAAGTGTTTTTCAAATTAATCATTGTCAAGCAATTGTTACAGCTAATTAATAAAGTTCATTATATAGGACAATCTACTTTATAAAATCGATAGTTTTACTCGACGAAAATTTCTCCAGCACAAGTTGCTCCAATTATCTGTTGAAATTTATATTTTTTAAGGTCTTCTGTCCTTTGTTTTCAAGATCCAATGGTTCCTGCAAGTTTCACCCGAATCGTATAGAAATATTCTACTTAAAATTGCCCAAGGCGTTCAAAAAAAATATAGTAGAATAAAAATTATGAATATTTCCTTTTTGAAAAATCTGCCTAGTTCTTAGTGTAGACAAAATTACAAGTAATTAAAATCATGATGGGTGTAAGACCCTCGAGGGGCCTTGGGTGGGGGTGGTCGGTCCAAGGATCAAACACTTGGAACCCATGGGTAAGTTTCCCAGCATCTTCCAGCATCTAAATAATATTAATCAAAATTAAATATATTGTCAAAATAGATGAGTTTCAAGAAAAGCGGTTGATCGAAAGTGCGTTTTTACTGAAGTTTTATCAGACTTGCTATGATTTTTTTCCATAAAAACAGCGACGGATTGCATTAAATTTGCCACACTGACCATGAATACCAAAACCGGTCATTTTTACTGAGTATTTATTTCCAAAAAAAGTTCATTAAAGAAGTTTGTTTGAAGGGAGAAGTGGATGGTTTCCTAGAGAAGCAAACATTTAGTAAAAATGATAAGATTTGAAGAAATTTGTCTCACTAAAAAATCTTGTAAACTGCATGAAGAGAAAGTCAAGTGAGTGTTCCACAGAAGATTTGTTTTGTTTTGTTTTTTTTTTTATTTATTTAATCGATTCCACAGGCATTTTAGAAGGAATAATTGTCGATTCTGAAATCTTTTGTGGAATAGTGTTGTATATTCAAGAATATTAATGTAGGTCTTAGTGATTACACCAACCATTTTTAGAACACCATCTCTATAAACAGAGATTGTCATATTATATCTCTATGTTTTACTGGCCGCAAAGTTATATTGTATTTATATATTTCTTTATGATTTCTTGTATCATTAAGCTTTACACAGAATGTTGTGTCAATGAAGGTTATTTATTATTATTTTAATTTGTTTTTGTTAATTAATTTAATAAATTAAATTGTTTAGTTGTTTACAATATTTGACTCCAGTGGTATTCTTGTGGTAGAGAGGGAATTAAGTGGGGATAGCATTTTGTATTTACGGCTATCTGATATCATTGTCTTATCATTCTTATTTCTCAGTTGATATCAGTAACTAATTCGGTACGTAACACAGTAGTCTGTAGTTTATATTTCAATTTTTTTAATTTTTAATTTATAATATAATAATCAATCAATAAAAAGTTACCATCTTATGTTTAAACAGCTTATCGTAACATGGAATACCCGAAGAATGGAAGACGATGCAATTGCGGTGATTACATCAGCGGTAAGAAGATTGCTGGATAAAACACACTATACTGACATTTCTGCATTTGCGGCACAAGGAGAGGTATATATAATTTTGATTATATTCCTTCACTATTTCCTTTCCAAATTTATATTATTACTAATTTATAATTTTACTATATAATTTATAATTTAACAATAGCCAAATTATTGGATATTTAGGCAATTTTAAAGAAAAAAAATGTTTGTTGAAGGCCTCTTCTTGAATCACTTGTTTCATTAATGAAAATGCATTCTCAAAATAAAATTTATTTATTTATTAATTAAAACTAGAAAAGGAATTAGCTCAGCGGTTAGCGCGTTCGACTTCCTAGAAGTCTGTACAGCTCACTGTTCGGTGATGGACAGTGTTATGGTTTGTAGTGAGAGAACACTATCCGGAGGCCGGCAGTGCACTGAGAAGTCTCCGGGCACTAATGACCATAAGCTGACGCGTCTTAAATTATAAAAAAAAAAAAATTAAAATTTGTAAATATGTTTGGGTTGTTGGAAAAAATTCACGTTTGATTTTTTTGAGAATCATAAGAAAATGATTCTGTAGGATTTGAAAGAAATTTTCATTTTTGAAGAGTAGAATTTTTAACAAATATTTTAGAATTATCCCAGATTACAAGATGAGAAATACAGTTTATTTAGACGTTTTACAGTTCTGGTAATAAGAATAATGGATTAAATATCTGGTTACTTAAAAATTCATCTATTAGATGGCCTATCTCTGGTAAAGAAAGATGCGGCGATCGCATTCATAGGGGGCCTGAATTTTTTTTGTGGGATAAGCGAACAAACACTTCAGGTAGAGCTCAGAAACGAAAAGGAAGCCAATAGAGCATGCTTTGGAGTATCCTCCAAGGATTGAGACAGGCTAGGACACTTCTGGGTAGTTTCGGCTTGGCTTGGTATGCTGATGGCCTTTATCACAATGCATTTTAGACTTAGAGGGCACCTGCGGAAGCTAAGGGTAAAAGGTGATGTTAGCGCCTGCAGATTCAGAGAAGAAAAGTCCAATACACCTCTCGATTAACGGCAAGGAAATCATTGAAATATTTTGGATGTCGAGGTATATACCGGGTATTGGAAAAGCAAGTAATCTCCCTAGAATATTCGAAGCTACTAACATTTCCCAGAGCTATAAACTCAGGAAAAGGAAGTTGGAGGCTGAGAATTGTCATCCCGGCATTTATAAGGGAGATCACAATAATGATCTCCTTGGCCGCGGTTTACTGTACTAGACCCCCCCCCACCCCAAAATCAAAGGAAAGTCAGATAATGCCTTAACTTTTACGCAATCTTCCATTCGGTAATAAATGATTATCATAAACAGTTATTGGATTTACAAATATTCCATTTTTTGATTAGTTTCTTAGAAGATGAAGTAGTTATCCTTAATCGGAGGGTAGGAAATTTTGGGAAATTACTAGTTTGCATGGATACAGGTGATTGAACATCAACTCCAGAATATTTTTAAGATAATCCTCACTGAGGCAGCTTTACTCAAGGAAGGCTGACAAAACATTGAGCTCGTAAAATATATTCTAACACATAAGTGGTCTAAAAAATGTGTTTGTCAAAAATGGGATAGCTATATATTTTTTGATCAACTTGTTCACGTCAAATTTAATACATTAAAGGCTTGTTAATCGGAGTCAAAGGGCTTGCAGAAATACGACAATTGCAGCAGGTGACCCAGATAAGATGTATTTGATATAAAATATGCCATAAAAAGATTCATATACATGATATCAACATAAGAAAATATTTTATTTACGAGAGTAAAGAAGTGTAAAGGCCGAAAAGGAGTATCTAGTATTTTAAAAGAATGATAATGAAGACTACAGAAAAAACTCTTCTAAGGAAAACGAAGGTATCAATGGTTGTACATGGCAATAGGTTTTTATTTTATCTTAATGTGGTTAGAAGTATTGCGATCATACCTCATCTCAAATTTTAAAAGTTGAGTTTCAATGGAAGCAGGTGGTGGGAGGAGGGTGCAGTGGATGAAACGCACCCGGGTCCCCGGGCTTAGGAGGCCCCAAAGGTCGTATATATTTAAGACATTGTGTAAATATTTTATTTTACCAAAAACATTCATTTAAAACAAAAAAAAAATATTTTGGTATAATTCAAACATAGTACATACATTCAGTTTTGTAATCCGGCTAATCTCCGAAGTTTCTTTTTACTTTCTATTACCGGTCAAATAAAATCAGATAGATGTTTAGTAGCATATGAAAGACGCGGGCGTTGGTGGAAGAAATAAAAAAAAAAAAAAAATAGAAAAATGGGCAAAACTTTAATCAATAAACGTCACGACATTGTTATTGTTGATGATTAAAGTATCCTTTACTTGGTTTTCTGCATTTGCGGCCGTTATCAGTTAATCATTCTTCTAATCTGTGAATGAAATTTACGGTTTTGTTTTAATATATACGGATTGCATATTTAAAAATAATATCATAAATTAAGTACGTTTTTGTGTGCTTTTTTTTTTTTTATTTAAGGCGCGTCAACATCTATGGTCATTTAGCGCCCGGAACCTTCTCAGTGTAACTGCCGGCCTCCGGAAAGTGTTCTCTGCTTTCAGACAACACTGTTCATCATCGGACAGTGAGCTGTAGGAGGCTTCTAGGATGGAAAAAAAATCTAAGGGCAGCCCAGCTGGACTGGAACCCGGGATCTCCGCGTGAGAGTCCAGTACGCTAACCACTTAACTATTCCCTTCCCTGTGTGCTTTGTTCTTTAATAAAATAGTGATTTTCGAATTACTAAAAAAATATATAAAAATAATAAAAAAATTCTAGTCCTTGTTAATAAATAGCCACGGGAAAGAAAAATATTATTGTGGCTTGAAACTCAGAAACGGAAGCTTTCAAAATTAATACAAAAAGATTATAAAGAAATGTTTGAGTACTTTAAAGCATTGGATAAAAGAAAAAAAAAAAAAAACTAGAAACGGAAAATAATGTAATTCCAGTAGCCGTGTATATGTAATGGTACCAGCCGTGATTCCATTCTTGAAATAAGTATAAAAATTAAAACTGATACAGTTTTAAACACCGTTGAAATATTGATACAATTGAAACAATGGTGCCACATATTGTGTCGAAATGCGTGCATATAATTTTATACGTATTATTTTGTCTGACGACCCATCATGACAGTGGCCTAATTTTATATCACAGGATATTTTAAAATAAAATTACGTGGACCAAATCAGAATAAACAGTATAATAATTATCCAAAACATCTGGTTAGAAACACTCACACACCACGTTCTCTTAGTGCAGTTTTACAAGATTTAAGTGAATTTTTTTTACTAAATTTTTCGCTTCTCGGCAGTTTTATATAACCTGGAAAATTTAAAATAACATTTTTGAGGAAACCATATATTTCCCTCTCCCACAAAACATCACCGGTAAAAGTTCCTAACAAAAGTATTAAGCCTCTGTATTCATAATTAAGTGTAACAAATTTAATGAAATCTGTCGCTGTCCGTGTTTATGGATAAAGTCATTGATAACTGAAATTACTTCAGCAAAAACACCCTTCCGGTCAACTGATTTTCTTTAAACTTTGAATTTTCACAACTATTTAGTATTATTTAAATAATAGAATTGTTTAATAAACTAAAATAGCACTTTAGTGGGAAAACATAACCCCCGCCATACTCCCAAAAACCGTCTTCGATTAATTTTTCCGGAGAAATGTTACAAATAGTAATTGTAGCTTTCTGTATATATAAACAATATACTAAGTTGAAATGAAATTGATGAATGAATAATTTCACTACAGAAATGTTTCAAATAAAAGTTGTAGCTCTCTCAGTGGCGGCTAAATTTCCATAACTTTATTTTATTTTATATTACAATTTCAAAAAAATATTTTCATTTTTATATTAGTTACAAACATTAGTCACAGTAAAAATTGTATATATTGCCTGATTTTATACAATTGTTTATAATGTATCAGGGATACAATTGTTTTATATGTATGATGTGAAAAAAAAATATTAATTTTTTGTCAAAATCAGAGAATCAGACATAAAAGACGTTCCTAACGTATATCAGTATAGAAGCTCACTTTAATGTGTTTATTTAATGAATTGTGTACTGTAATGAATTGTATGTATAATAAATGTACATACCAGGAAATCTATTAAATGTAGGAAGTTGGAGGCTTACAGTTCGGCGTTGCGCTGGAGAATTTAATATATATATATATCAATAGTTATTATTATATAATATATATGTATCAATGTATATATATAGTTGTTGTGTTGGTTGGTTCCGCACAGCTGGAAAGCATCAGAGACATTTTCCGTGGTAGCCTGCTTCATTTTGTGGTCATCGACCGGTTTCGGGCGTTCACCCATCTTCAGGATGCGTTTTTCAAACAGTGTGACAACACAGACTTGCACAGAGCAAACTTAGTTTACACACTCCTGTTGTCACACTGTCTGAAAAAACGCATCCTGAAGATGTGCGAACTCCCAAAACCGGTCGATGACCACAAAATGAAGCAGGCTACCACGGAAAATGTCTCTGATGTATATATATATATATAAAATTTATCAGTGTATATATACACATATATATATATGTTACCGGCAAGGTATGAAATTTAGGCATTCTAGGCATTTCATATAATACCATAAGATTATATTTCTTATGATGAATTTTGTTTATTTGAAAAATATTCTTTTAAATATTCCTATTATTCATTTGTTAACTTGGGGAAATTCTATTGTAGTGTTTCAGTATAATAAATAATGGTTTCCAAATGGTGTTTTAATAGTTCTGGTACTTTAAGTAAAATAATTTAACTTTTAAATGATTACTATTAAAATATATTTAGCAATCGGGATGTAATAAAATAACTGGAGGCTCGTCCAATTCATACTTTGCCGGTAACATATATAAAAACATTTCTTTGTGTTAGAATAGAAATGTGTATATTTCTTATATTCTTATTAACTTCTTTAAAATAAGATTGGGGTTTACTGGTGCGTTGAACGTTGTACGAACTTACCCGAAGTTATTTGCACACTGCACTGTAACGGCGTTACTCATATTCGTTATTTTTTGTGATGTGATGTGCCTTCGCCAATGTGTGGATTTTTATATTTTATTTTTATATTTTATATATTATTTTTCTATTTATAAAAATTTGATGTTGGTATTGGTACCTAAAAGATCACTAAGTTATATGGCCCAGCAAAGAATCGATACTAACTCACTGACATTTACTTTGAAGCGAAACACTTTATTTAGATAATAAGAATTTCCGTTAAGTTAACCACTTATTTTTCGAACTCAAACGATACAACTCTTTTTTCACACTTCTTCTCTGTGTGCACAGTAACCGATTTATTGTTAATTTAACATATTTAATTGTAGGGGAGGGATGTAAGTTTTTACCTGCTTCCTGGCTAACTTCATGATTTCTATCTAGCCAAGCTGCTAATAATGATAGGTTATGTAACTACTTTGAAAAAAAATGTTGAACCCCCACATATCCAAGACAAGAGCCGCCACTGAGCTCTCTGTAATATTAAGGTTAAAATACCAAATTGTTATAAGGTAATCGTTGGAACCGTTTCATTCAAATTCATTTATTAAAGTGGTACTTCCATTTGAGGCTAGGCAAAATTCCTTTCGGAACCCATGGTGATACCCACAAGGAATTTTCTGCATTTTTTTTTTGTTTTGTTTTTTTAGCTATGGTGTTCAAATACATACAAACACACTCACAGACACAATTTTCTAAAAACCACTTTTTTGGACTTAGGGGACCTCAATTCTTATGTATTACCGGTGTAAAATCGATATCGAAAGTTTGACACGATTATAATACTTCATCTAATAGCAATTAGAGAAAGCGAAAAGAATGGTCGATCTTTTGCCTATTGTTTATTATTATAAAACGTTGTAATACATTGTGAAAAGAAATTGCTATATCAAAACAATGGTGATTATTGTTTATTATTGATTCTTTAAATGCAATGTTAAGATTTTTTTTAATGGCTATAAAAATTGGCCAAAATTGAGCGATGCATTCTGTCTCCATGAATAAAGAAAAATACATATCGATTATTGCATGCAATGGAAAAAAAAGTAATACAACTATTGACGCTTCGGTGAAATCTGAAATTAAAACTGAACAACAATAGTATTTAAAAGATATTCTTTCTAAGCATTATAGGCACGATTTTATTTTTAAGCATACGGAATTTAGCATTTACGGTTCCATTTCTTTATCAAAATTACAAAGAAAGTAAGGAAGCTGCAATAATAAATTTTCAAGATGTAATTGAAAAATGGGCTATTTAGGGTCCAAGTTTTGAAACTAATAAGAGTTTTTTAGAATGAAAAAAAATGAGAAAAAAAATCAGTAAACCTTTGAAAATAATTTCAGCTATAAACGCATTCATTAATTGATTATCTCTCCCTGTATATTAAGGACGTCTGTTAGTTCTGTATTTATTTATCTTAAATTATTACGATTTAACATTATTTATATTCACATTCCCAAACTAAAAAAATATAGAAGCAGTCGGTGTCAATTTTTATATCAACAATAATGAATTTACAGGAGTTTATAATCCCCCTTCCAAATTATTAAGTCAAAACGATTTAAAAAAAACTTGTTTAAGTTAAATAAATAAGTTATATTTATAGGAGATCTCAACTCGCGGCATATTTATTGGTTGGAAATGTGTGAATAACAATAGAAATGCGAACTATTAATTGAATATTCTTTAAATTCAAATTTTAATATAATTCATTCAAACCGACCAACTTACTACCCAGTTAACAAAAAACAAAATCCTAGTACAATAGATTTAATCCTTTTAAAAAATATAACAGTTTATACAGAACCTTTAACTAAAGCCATACTGGATTCAGATCATAATCCAGTTATCTTTAAACTACTAGGAAAAGCCGCAACAAATTCATCTGTACATAAACTCGATTTTGCTAAAGCTAACTGGCTAGTGTTTAAAGAAATAATAAATAAAAATTTAGAAAGTGCCAAGCCAAATATAAAAAACACTACTGATCTAGAAAACGCCCTAACTTATTTAACAAAAGTAGTAAATCAAACAAGTTATCAAGCTATATCGGCTACTATAATAACAAATAAAACAACGTACTCTCTTCCATTTAAAGTAAAGTTTCTAATAAAACATAAAAACTATATATGCAGAACTTATCAAAAATCTAGAACACCCAAATTAAAATCTATTTTTAATTATTTAAACATCAGAGTAAAAGAAGAGCTTAATAAAATCAGAAACAACAACTTCACTAAACACGTACAAACACTAGAATCAAAAAACTCTCAAAAATATACGCCCTAAATTTATAGAGAATCTAAAATACTAAATAAAAGTATATAGGTTAGCTACAATACTCGCAGTGTATACGTTGCCTGTTCGCACGTTAACCATTAACTATTAAGACACTTGTCCATATATGTAAACAAGTATAATATTAACCCCCTCCGCTTTTTCTTTATAGTAAGCATAACTTAACCTTGTATAAATTGCAAGTTTAATGGAATATGTGGCAATTATTAATTGTGAAAAGTGAAAGTTGTGAGAGTGTTTCATTCCAGATTTTCAAAGTATCACAAACAAAAGTCGGTTGTGCTAGATTTGTCTAAATTCAGGGCAGACTGGTTCGCGTTACAATATTTAATGGTGTATTTATTTATCGTAGCAGTAAATATGTCAAGAATTTCAAGCATATAGACAAAAGGCCTGTGACTCATACAACAGATAATATTGTTCATAATTCTCTTCAAATATGCATTCTTTGTGAATAAGAAAAATTTTTTTTTATAAAAAGGCAATTATTTTTATTGCTAGTCCCTTAATTAGGGATAAAAGCGGCAATTAATGTGAATTCGGCTTTATTTGGATATAAGGACAGAATTAAAATTTATGACTAAGAGAGTGTTAGGAACATTAAAACTTCCGGCTTATAATACATGAATTCAGCATAATACGATTTCAATAATCTGATCAATCCACGTTAATATGGAATATGGACCCAGATTTAATTAATGGATACAGTGATTAAAAAGGAAAAGGTATCTATATTTATTTTTAGCAATTTATCGATTAATAACAGATTCGAATGGTCTGTTAAGAATAAGAAGGTTTTTCGCAATTATAAAGGATTATAGTAATCAACAAAAATGAGAGTTCTGCATTCTGAGCGCTGTAGCACAATGAAGTTATATTAATCTGGATTTTCTTCGTACATCCTTCTCATTTTTTCTCCCATTTTATCTTAACTCTTAACCACCGACATGGAATATTTGTAGCACTAACACCGACATGCGGTCACCGTGACCGCTCTACATTTTTCGCTGTTTTGCTGTAATTCTTATTGTTTTTTTGTTTTTTTTTTGTTGTTGACCCAGTCTTACTTAAACAGGTTAAAACAAAAAACAAAAATTGTAGTCTACAGAAAAAATTTATTTGTCGAAACAAAATGATTTGCTCAGCAGTTATTTACTTTGATCGTGCAAAATACAGATTTTTTTTTTTTTAAAACGTAAATGTTTTAGACAATCTCAAGATTGCAAACATTATATAAAAAATATAAAATATAAAAATTAGCGATTAAATTTTGAAAATCACAATAGTTACAATGCAATTCTTGCAAACTTACACTACAACCGTCCTGGGGTCACAGTGACCGCTAGATAATTTTAATTTATTATAACTATGAAAAAAATTGGCCGTCACTCCTAGATTGTACCAGCTTACTAAGCTAACAGTGGATTGAAGGTACTGAGATGGTGGGGGCAATAAATTTAAAATAAATGATAAAATTAAATCGACCAAAAATCGATGCGGTCTTAGGGACCGCTTGACGGCGTTTAAGGGTTAATAGTAATTTGTATTTTACTAAATAATTTTAAGAAGCTAAATGAGCGATAAACAGGCACTTTTATTCCTTTTTTTTTTTGAAGTACTGTTGAAGATAATTAAGGCTGATTAACAGTAGGCGAAATGAAACTTTTGTTGAAGGCAATTAGGCTGCATATAAATAGGCAAAATCAAGATATTGTTGAAGGTAATTTTGGCTGCATATCAATAGGGGAAATACACAAATCTTATGGAACGGAAAGTTTGAGTTTATTAACTATAGCACATCATTTTCAGAGAATATGAGAAAGGTATTAACAAAAGTGACCACAAAATAAGGCAAAAATTATTTGTTAAATAATATTTCGTAATAGCCTGCTTTATTTTTGTGATTATCTACCGGTTTCGAGCTAATACATCTATAATAATATATTGATAGAAGCCTGATATCACATAATTGCCTAGGGTAAAATCAGTTTAGCATACTACCCGAAACCGGTCGGTGACGACAAAATGAAATAGGCTATCACAGAAAATGTCTTGAATTTTTGTTTTCACCCACAATAATATGATAAATATGCTTAGCGTATGTAAATTCTCTGAGAATCGCAACTAGTTAAGCCTACTAATTGTTTATGGGTATTATGAAAATTGTATGTATTTATTATGGTACTATCTGGTATTTTATCCGTCGTAGAATGTATATTTCTTTTATTCCTGAACGGTTTTGGATTTTTCATCCATTGTCAGAGCAAATTCACCAAGTTCGTGTAGTGAGGGACGTTATAAGGTTATGTCTATATAACCTCCCGCACTTACAAATCAACAAACCAACAAGTGTGAGTATAACAAAAAGATTGCGTTGAAGTGAATTCTCTATACGAACGCTGGCGAATTTGCCCTGGCGATCGATGAAAATCCGAAAGCGGTCAGGAATCCAGTAAAGTAAAGTAATGCCTATTTTTTCAGGCGGGCTTAACGTCCAACTACCAAATTAGGTGTTGTGGACGGGGGCGGAAGCATCTACTTTACCATTAACATTTTTTAAACAAATATAAAATTTAGCAGTTATACGCTGGACTCGAACTGGGGTCCTCCCACTTACAAGTCAATGCTCATAACCACTACACCAACACCCACCCAGCTTTGAATCCTACACCAAGGAATCCAACATTGAGGACCTATAACACATATTCGATATTATGGTATTGTTTGGAATGAAGCCATATTTCTTTTCTAACGAGTAATTAAATTGTTATTAACTAGAAAATTTAAATATTATACCGAACTATTTATTATTAGATATAAACAGTTTTAATTAAGTACAAGTATTTATTTATAACGCTCAATAAATATAAATTCTTATAATTCAAAGGCTATTTAGCTTGTATTATTGGTTTCCTCACATGCCCTAAAATACACTAAGTAAATAGAAAGTAATGTAAGTATTCAGTCATAAAAATTGCTGGGATAAGTCAAATCTTTGTATGTCAAATACTCTCAGGTTCTCTGTTTTTTTGGAACTTTATGTTTGTACAGATTTGTTAGTGAAACTTGTCTTCTTGGCTAAGTTCTGTACAAGAGAAATTAATATCTTGTAAGCAAGTAAAAATATTCCATTATGGATGTGTGTGTGTGTGTGTGTATCTTAAAAACGAAAAATCGTAGGAAGGTCATATGTGATATTCCGATAAGGTACCACCTTCATATGGATACAAAGATTTGTCCACTTTCTCAATTAGAAATGCAATTTTATTGTATGCTTTCTATGTTCGTTATTTACTAGGAAACAGCTTCGACTATTTTATGTAATCACTGCATAGTAACCAGACACATAAAGACATATCACTTTTATTTGTAATCATTTTCCCCAAGAAAATTGATTTTTATAGGGTTCGGGAGGAGGAAGCTGTTAGGTTTTCCTTTATAGAGCCACTTCAATCATACGCTACTACCACATTTTATGTGATATTACATTCATTATAATATCATTGATATCAATTACCAGCATTAATAATTGATATCATTGATGTAAATATCAAGAATATCATTATATTCATTGAATTCAATGCTAGCATTTTAACTTCGATGAAAATTGGTTGCGGAAAGTTTTCCGCAAGAAATACTTTTCTTGATTTCTTTTTTATTTTTTTTTTGCTTTACTTTACTCAGAAATTCTACCAAGATTATCTCTAAACTTGGAAAGCTAACTTATATATATTTAATATTTATTTCTTTAATATTTATATTTATTACATTTATTTATTTATTATTATATATATTATATATAGGTTTATATATATATATATTATATAAACCTACCTTTTTATTTTATACATTTTTATATGAAATTGATTTTAGGGACTTCTGGATAATCTGAGACATAACTTAACTTTAAACTATTGTTACAGGTTTGCTGGGGATTACCAGAAAACGCTGTATTCAGGTAAACTTTAAAACATAACAACTATAATTCCTGTAATGTTAAGAGGACAACTAACGGTTTAGTAAAGATTCCAAGTTTGTATAAACTTTGTTAATTAGATTTCATTAAGTGCAACGAGAGAAATAAGCAGGTATATTACTCCAGATTTTTCTCTATAAAAAAATCTTTATTGAAAAGCCTTCACTATAAAAATGTTAAATTTGATTTAAAATGCTTACAACATGTTTAAATATTGGAAAAGTTATAAATGGAGGCTGTGTTAGGGGCGCGCACTCCTTAATCTTCCTTCTCACAGGTTAAAAACAACAATGTAAGGTGGGTTGATCATTGTGCTATTATACAACATGTTTAAATGGTACATAAATATAGTTCATTTACAGCATCACAAACCTCTATAAAACCGCCAATATTTAGCGCCAAAACCTTTCCTTTTCTTGAACATTTTATATTGAATTTTAATTGAACAATCACTGGAAATAAGCCAAACTATCGCAGAAAGTTCAAACTTTATACTCCGTTCAGCTATCACCGTGGGATCCGGCACTAAGTTGTTTATCAAAATTTCTCAACCGGAAGTACCACTTTACTGATTGTTTTTTTTTCACTTTTCTGCGATTTTTCAAAAATGGCTTCAACAATTTGTCTTTAAAATTGTTATATCAACTACACATACAAAAAGTTATAACTTTTATTTGAAACATTTCTCCGGAAAAATTCATTTAAGTGCACTTTTTTGTGGAGGAGCAGGGTTAGGTTTTCCTCTAAATTGGTATTTCAGTTTATTACCTAATTCTATCGACTAAATAATATTAATTAGAATTAAATATGTTGTTGAAATTCCAAGTTTGAAAAAAATCGGATGACTGGAAGTGCGTTTTTACTGAAAAGTATTTTTCAGTTTTCTACTATTTTCTCTATAACAGCTCCAACGATTTTCTTTAATTGAGAATGTGTATTTACACGTCTAAAAAGTTACAAGTTTGATTTCAAACATTTCTTCGGGTGAAGTCATTTAAAGGGCTTTTATGGGAGGGATGAGGTTATGTTTTTTTCTAAGCTAATCTTAGTTAATTTTCCATCTAAACCAAATTAATTAGATATAAATTGATTGCCAAAATTCCGAGGGGTAGGGTTATGTTTTCATCTAAAGTGCTATCTTAGTTAATTATACAATTCACTATCTAAACAAAATTAATTCACTGGAAATAAGGGAATGATTAAGTGAGGCTATGCCAGAAATATAGAGTAGAAATCAAATAAAAAGATACAGTCATGACCTTGAAACAGAATGGACTGATCTTTAGAAGGCAAGTCCAAGTGCGACTTTTAGTGCAAGAGTGATCTGTAATCAGTTGAGAACATTTCCATTCTTGTTTTAGCCAGTATGTAGTGAGGTTATAATATTGTTATAGGGATAGTATTTCTGAGGCGGTTAAATGTTATTTGGATGGGTAGTATATTTAGTTTTGCGTTGGTCTCTTCCTATCTGATTATTACTGTACACAAATTACACTATCAATGACGTTGCGATTACGAGATATATGCCGCTTACCTAGTACAGTATGAATATATATATTCTTTTGTTCTTATATTCTTTATAAATCCAAATATTTAAGTCTGTTCAAATGGACATTTTCTCTCTTTAAATATTGTAACATGCATGCAACGAAATACAATGGTATACTTTCATATGAAAATATCAAATACGTTTTGATAAGATTTCTCGTATTGAAGTAATTTTCAAATATTCTGAGCTCCTATGGATTCGTTTTTTTAAAAATTGGTCTCTCTAGTTAATTTCCCCATTTTTGTATCGATATAAAAATAATATTTTCAAATCTCCTTATTGATTCAAAAACAGAGTGGATCAGTTATAACATTTTTCAGTCCATTTTTGAACAATTTTAAACATTTTTCTCCTGCAGTAATCCTTTTTTTGAACAAAAATTTTTTTTTTTGTTCTCTCGTCATTACAGGACTACACTGCCCATCTAGTGGAGCTGTAGAACCTCCTAGGAAGATTAAATCCAAGGGCAGTGCGCGGGGACTTCCGCGTTGCTAGTCCAGCTCGCTATCACTGAGCTAATCTCTTCCTTTCAATTTAATATGTTATTTTGCCCAAGTTGAACACTTTTATTATAAAATCAAATTTTTACCCCATTTTGAAAAATATGAAATATTTTCTCTGCAATTAAAGCAACTCTGCAACAATTTTAATTCTTATCCGGTATTTTATCCGTCGAGCATGCATATTGGTTTTGTTCCTGACCGGTTTCGGATATTCATCCATCGTCAGAGCAAATTCACCAAGTTCGTGTAGAGAGTTCACTTCAACGAAATGTTTCTGTAGACTCACACTTGTTGGTTGTATGTATGTGGGAAGGTTATAAGGTTATGTTACTACATGTGTGTGTTTCATGAAAAAATCAATTTAGAATGCAGTTAGTCAATGTAGAATGTAGGGGGACCTTTGTCTGTCTGTAGGCTTATATTTGCCAGTTCCTTCTGCACCGCTTTCCCACATATATCCAACCAACAAGTGTGAGTCTACAGAAACATTTCGTTGAAGTGAACTTGGTGAATTTGCTCTGACGATGGATGAATATCCGAAACCGGTCAGGAACAGAACCAATATGCATGTTACGACGGATAAAATACCGGATATTATCCAGCATTGTGGACCCAGCCACATTTAATTCTTATTTTATATTATAATATGAACAGCATTGCTCACAGATTCAATTTTTTTTTAACACTTCAAACCATTTTCCATTGTAATTAAATATTTTTTTAGGCCTTATTACTTTATCTTCACTATTAAACCACTCTTTTCTCCTGTAATCCATTAATCCTTTTCTAAATCAATTTGTTACTTTGATTTACACAATTTAAAAATAAATTCTCTCCATTAGTTTTATTTTGAATCAAATTTCACATAAGATGAATGCTTCAGGTCACACTTTCACACACATTAATTCTAAACTGTCTGGATTATTTATGTACTGTCTTATATTTGTTTGTAGGATTTTTCAACGCTTATAGAAATATATTTCCGCATTTATATCTTGTTAGCACGCTCTAAATCCGTAACCTGTCTAGTTATGTTTTTATGATGATCAGCTGTTGCTCCATTTGTTAATAATTCCGTATTGCGATCCTTTTTAGGATCTTCATTTATCTTAACTATCTGCTCCTCTTTCAAAACAATTTTTTTCTGTTAGAACTGAGGGCCTCACTTTTGATGTTAGAAAATCCGAAATATTTTTCTTCTTTCCCTTATTGGAAAAGTCAATAATACCATCAATTAGAAGTTTCATCCCAATCTCTTTTGCACATTGACTCGATCATCCCAAGCAAGCTTCAATAACAAAATGAAAAACTGAACTGAAGGTCTGCCGAATTTCTTTGATGCTGATAACAGTTTATTTTTCTTGCTGTTTAGAAATATCAAGCATTGTAACGGTTAGAATAGGCAGTTAATTTTGAAGATTTTTCTTTGGGGGATGGGGTGGGGGGTCGTTTTGGGAGTTTGTGATTCAAAAAATACATGTCTGAGGGATCTGGTAAAGGAAGTTTATTCATTTATTATAGCTATTTCATTTAATACAATGTATTTTGGTCATTTAGCATTCGCTGAAAGATGATTCCCATGGCAGTTAATCAATGAAGAATATACTAATTGAGGGAGGCGGCCGCTAAGAACTCAAGTTAGTCCTCTGTCACTGTTATCCTGCGATCTCTTGTTACCTTTTGGTATTAACCTTATATTATTGTTATAATATCTACACTATTATTATTATATTATAACTACTGAAATCTCTTCAAAATCTTGTCTTTTACTTCCGTTCACGGCCCTCTGTCATTAGTCAGATCTCCCCAATGCTCTTCTTCAACACTTATAACGCAGCATTGTTGGACACGATGTTGGGTTCTAGGCGTTTCAAATCCAGTCCGCTATTACTGAGCTAATCTCGTATTATTATTATCTTGAACTGACCTAATTTAATAATTATAGTAGTTTGCTATTAATTAGTTATTTGCTGTTAAGTTTATTGTGGAAAAGGAATTCGTCTGGAAAGCATATTGCATTGAAAAGACTTTTAAACACATGGCCCACACTTTGAAATTATGCAAGATGAAGAAAAAATTCTAATTGCTTCCCTATTCCATTTTTTAAAGTTCCAAGTATATTATCAATTATTTTCTTAAGCTGCTGCAAACACAAGAGATGTCGAAACCGTTTTTTCAAATTGGACCATTTTTTTACTTTCTCTTATACCGTAGTAAGAAATTATGATCGTGTCAATTTGTCGATATCAAGTTATCACCGCAAACACCCGTTTTGAGGTCCCCTGAGTCCAAAAAAGTGGTTTTTAGCAAAGGGTCTGTGTGTGTGTCTGTATGCGTATGTATGTGAACAGCATTGTTCAAAAACGAAAATCCGTAGAAAGTTGAATCTAACTAGGCTAACTTAAAATTCCGTTTAGATATCACCATTGGATCAGACAGTATGTTATCGGTCAAAATTCCTCAGCCGGAAGTACCACCTTACTTGTTTTGTTTTGTTTTTTTTTAATTTTTTTGCGATTTCCTTAAAAATGGCTCCGACAATTTTCTTCAAACTTGGTATATCAATTACGCATACAAAGAGCTATAACTTTTATTTGAAACATTTCTGAGGGAAAATTTATTTAAGGGCACTTTTAGGGGAGGGTTGGGGTTATGTTTTTTTTAAAGTGCTATCATACTTGATTATACAATTCTATCAATCCAAACAAAATTAATTAGAAATAAATAGACGGCCGTAATTCCGAGTTTTAAGAAAAATAGTAAACCGCAAGTGCGGTTTTACTGAACAGTTTTTTTTTTTTTCAGTTTTCGACGAATTTCATTAAATTTGGTACGCTAACTAATAACATTTGTCAATTATAATTTTGAGAACTGGAGTAAGAGAAAGTTGTGTGAGTGTTTCACATCAGATTATTGTCTTTATGATTCAGTTATTGGCGTGGCACATTTAAAAGCTAATTAAAAATGGCGTGGCAAGTTAAAAAGCTAATTCAGTGCTTTTGATTAGTAAACAGGTAGACGATCAGAAAGAATTCTGTATTATTTACTGTGATATATATATATATATATATTCATTATTGAGCCCTATTCATTTAATATGAGTTCAAACTGGACGTAGCTTATTGTTTTATTCGTTTGATGTCCTACTTTATCTATATGCGAAATCAGTACAATTTTAAATCAGATGAAAGATTATACGGTTATTTTTAAAATCGTTTAACTTTCATTCATCAGCGAGCATATGACCCAACATTTTGCCCTAAAAATTTTGGAATTAGCAAAAAATTGTTTGTCAACTACGATATACTCGTGAAAGTGTTGAGATATTCTAAATTATAATTAAAAGATTGAAGAAGATAAATATTTACAATTAAGGGATAGCTGAATAGTGGAGAATTCGGCTAATTATATAGAGTACCTTCCTTCCCCATTCACTTTTTTCACATTTATCCGCCTTGGGTTGATGAAATTTGTGCACCAGTATGTAACAATATGAATTATCAAACAATTGAACTAAAATAATGATAATTCTTACAATCTAAAAATGTACCCATAAAATTGGAGATAGAAATATAGTAATGGCTGCCATCTGTACTACTAATATTGGCTCGGAATACTAACAAGCATTTGAAAAAAAATACATTATTTTTATCGCTGATTTGTACATTAAGGATATTAAAAATGTTTTAGATATTATTCATAAAATTTACATAATATAATTAATTATTATAGTATTTAGGTTTATTTTTTTTGCAGAAGTTTAAAAAAACAAACAAATTAGGCATATAAGAAGTTTGATTTGAATTCGAATGTGTTTAATTTCAATTTAAGAAATTGTTGTGAAATTAAGAAAACATATTTTTAAAAAGCCTATACTAATTGGAATTGCCTCTAAATAGCGTTCTTTTGTTAATAATGCCAACGAAGTTAAGATGGTTAACCAAAATGCTTCAATTTTTTTTTGTATTTTAAGGAATTAGGAAGGCCTGGAAGTACTAGTTGGAAGTGGATTCCTACTGAAAGAAAGGGTAGAGTACACGAATGGAGCTTGCAAACAGAGAAGTGCAGCCATAATGTGAGTATTTTTTAATTGTATATTCTGATTATAAAAATGTATATATACGATTATTACAACAATCGAATTTATATAGAATGCGAGTGCCTACAAATTGGGCCGGTGTAGTGTAGGTTTTTTAATTCTTGAATTTACTCACATCAGTGGGGAAACTGGAGGGGGCAAGGCCGAACTTAGGGGCGGTAAATGGTGGCGGGTGGGGGAGATGAAGTCTCCGATCATCAAATATATAAAAAGTAAGTTTTTCGTTTTATTTCCGTTTTTTAATTATGTCCTTTTAACCAGCAATTGAAATGAGGAACACTTACGAACGCCTCTCATTTCACTTGCTGATAAAATGCAGAATAAATTAAAAAAAGAAAACAGAAATAAAACCTCATATAATATAATAGCCACCGAGTGGATCCTTAAAAATCTAAATTCTCTTAGCATAACTATAAAAACAGATAGTGATGTATCTATTAAACTTCTGAGTAAAAAACAAAATCGTTCGGTGATGATTGGTGACATCCATAGAAATATAGAGAGAATAATGTCTACGGGTTCATCAGTGTTAATTGAAAAAGTAAAAGACCACACGGGCGTGGAAGGGAATGAACTGGCTGACGCTAATGCGAAGGCCGCAGCAATGGACTCGGAATTACCTTCATCTTTCTCTAAGTACCCTTTATCATATTTTAAAAAAACATTAAAAAATACAATATTAGAAGAATGGGATCAGCAATGGAACAACACAATCAAAGGTGCTCGTACTAAGCAATATTTTCCTTCCATAAAATCCAGATTAAATTCACCATAGTATAAATCAAATTTTATTTTAACCCAATTTATAACCGGACACGGCGCCTTCAAATCATACCTCTATAATTTATAAATTATTCAGTCTCCAGCATGTCCCTGTAACAATGAAACTCCCCAGACTTCGGACCACCTAATTTTTCATTGCCCAACTTGGGAACCCCAAAGGGCCAAATTGCTAGCGGAAGTTGTTTTGAAAGGCCTATCATTTTATGCACATTTTATGCACTTAGTTTTAAAAGAAACTTATCAACATTTTGTTAAATTTATTAAATCTATCAAGTTAGAATAGTCGTTACCAATATTTTACAAATTATTGTCTTGTACATAATAGTATATTTTCTTAATCTCTACTGCTTGAATGTGTATCTTGTGTCAGTACCTTTTATGTTATTTTTGTTTATATATATTTTTGTGTATATACATTTTCGTGCGAATTATGTGTTTCTTGTGTCAGTATCTTTTATATATATTTTTGTTAATGTTCTATTAAAGTGTATATTGATTTAGAGTGCATGCAATACTTTGTGTGAGGCGTGCTGAAATAAATAAAGAAATAAATAAAAAAAAAATATAATAGCGTAATGTAGCGCTACAGTTTCCAAAAAAATTGCCTGAAGAATGCGCCTGGTAGTCAGGTAGCTTTTCAACAATTTTAACCGAGAGTTTCCTAGAGCAATCTATGAAAATTGGACAAAAAGGGCGTTTCTGTTCTTACATAATAAGTCATTCTGGACGATTAATAGAAAATGTTTTTAATCTTGATTCACGATTAATTCTAATTGATTATGCTAAATTAAACAATCTTAAGTTTATTTCAATAAATCTTTAACTTGTTTTTTTTTTCAGTTTAGGTTCAATAAATACAAAAATTGAAATTATGTTTCAAAAGGTAGAGACTTTCTTTAATTTCTAGATTGAAGTATTAAAGAAATTTTCATTCTTTATCACTTTTCGTGAAAAAAATTCCTATTTTTAGAATTAAAAGAAAAGAAAAAGAAAAAAAAAAACGTTTAGTTTCAAATAATCGAGTTTTTTTTTTACATCTCTTATTTCTTATGCTTAAACAAATAAAATTGTTCATACATTTCGGGAGCCATGACAACAACAAATGGGTAGCATTTGAATTTCTTTTTTACTTTCTCTTACTCCTAGCAAGAGGAAGTATTGTAATCGTGACAAATTTTCGATATTGAGTTTTCACCGGAAATACCCGTTTTTGAGGTCCCCTGAGTCCAAAAAATTTAGCAAATGTGTGTGTGTGTGTGTGTGTGTGTGTGTGTGTGTATGTGTGTGTATGTATGTATGTATGTGAACAGCATAGCTCAAAAACGAAAAATCTTAGAAAATTGAAACTTGATATTTCATTTAGTTATCACCATGGGATCCGACATGGGTCATCTGCCAAAATTCCTCAACCGGAAGTACCACTTTTACTAGTTGGTTTTTTTACGTTTTTGCGATTTTCTCAAAAATGGCTCCAACGATTTTCTTCAACTGGTTATATCAACAATGCATACTGATAACTAGAACTTTTATTTGAAACATTTCCCCGGGAAAATTCATTTAAGGCACTTCTGGGGGAGGGGTGTGGTTAGGTTTTCATCTAAAGTGCTATTTCAGTTATTAGACAATTCTCCCATCTAAATAATGTTAATTAGAATTAAATATGTTGTTGAAATTCCGAGTTTGAAAAAAGTCGGAAAACCGGAAGTGCGTTTACATTACCACTTTACTAAATGATTTTTTCACTTTTTCGCGATTTTCTCAAAAATAGCTCCAACGATTTTCTTGAAATTGGCAATATAAACTAAACATGCAATGATCTACATCATTTATTTACAACATTTCTCTGGGAAAATTCATTTAAGGGCACTTTTAGGGAAGGAATGGGGTTACAGCTTCCTCTAAAGTGCTATCATAGTTGATTATACAATTCTATCATCCAAACAAAATTAATTGGAAATAAACGGATTGCTAAAATTCCGAGTTTCAAGAAAATTAGTAAACCGGAAGTGCGCTTTTATTGAACAGTTTTTCAGTTTTCGACGAATTTCGTTAAATTTGGTACACAAACTATAAAATTTGTCAATTATAATTTTGTGGACAGGAGTAAGAGAAAGTTGTGTGAATGTTTCACACCAGATTTTTTTTTTTCTGCCTTGCATAGTTCAGAAGAAAGTGAGGGTCGTTTTAAAAATGCCATTCTGTCTGCTGCTCTATTCTCTATTATCACTCTTATAATCTTACTGTTCTTATCAGTAGATAATAGAAATCAAATTTTGTAGACAATCATTGTCTGGAGAAATTATTTTGGTATACGTAATTTTTCACCATCAGGTCATTATCATTATCAAACATCGATCTTGTCATCAAATTTATCTTTCTTTCTTTTCTTGTCATCTGTTATCTTTTTTTTTTTTTTTTTTATAACTAAACACTAACTTTGCTTTTGTTCAGCGTCTAAATGGGATTAATCATTTTATGAAGTAATTACTTTTGATCTTTATAAAACTGATAATTGCTTATAGCCGTTACTTAAATATCACACAGGTTTAATATGGCCATTCAACAAATAATATACACCTAATTATTTTGCAGCTAATAATATATTTTTGATTAACGATTTTTGATTGCCCCGTTACCTTAATGTCCTTAGCACTGGTACTTAGTTTATTGAAACAGAACTTTTAGAATAAACTATTCTATGCCTTATGCATTATTACTTGAAGAAGTAACAAAAATTAAGATAGATAATTTATAGTTTCAATATAGTAATGTTTCCGCCGCCATTTCCATGAAAAACACTTGTGTTTCCCGAGTTGAGTCCGTGTCAGTAGTTTGCTAAAAATCACGTTTCGTCCATATCGCAATGAGAGAATCTTTAGGGTCTTTACACCTTGAAAATTAATGGAGCATTGAACCTTTATAGAGAAAGGTCTAGTCTCCTTCCAATATTTGACGTGGTTTATGGTAAATCGCTGAAGCGTTCACAACCCGGAAACTCTAGTATTTTTCAATACAGAGTTACCGTTAAAATAAAATTTAAAAAACGAATCTGAAACGTGTTCTAGCAAATTTTTTTGGTCTTATTTCCTAAATCTGCATTTACCCTGTAGAAGCCTTTTACAATATGGATAAAAGGTTGGTTTATGCCAACAACCATGGACGCGGTTACAACTCGAAGAAGTTAATATTTTTCATAACAATGCAATAAAAACTTTATTGTTGAAATATGATTTGTTTACTATATTTGCTGAGTTAAGACAAATGGTGCCTGGTCATAGATAAATACATAATACAATATTTAGAAATGATTTTCTCATATTTCCAAATATTTCAAACAAAAAATGCTGTTACTTAAAGTGTGAACTAAATTCATATCAAATTCACAACATCTAACCTGTTCCAAAAAAAAAGCAATTTCTTAATTTTTTAGATAAAAAATAAAAGGGTGTTTTTATGAACACCTCACGCCGCAATGCGAATATTATTTAAGCATATCTTATTTTTATTTAAATTATACAAATCCCTTACCTTTGTAAGATGTTTCCATTTTGGATGTAAAGAAAGTTCCTTGAACAATGTAAGAAATGGATGAGATATTGTAAACATTGTGATTATATGGCCATTTAGTTTTAATAGTTCATTCATATTTCTAGCCGCTTGCCTAGAAACAAAAAAAAAAAAAAAAAAAAATTATAATCTTAATTAAGAATCTTAATCTTTTAAAAAAAGAAAATAGTCTTTATATACAAACCTTTGATCAGTAACCCAATGTAAACAATAGAATGAAAAAATTTTATCAAAATATCCTTCCTCCCAATTCATCCATATATTTGCATTACCAATATCTAATTGTTTGAATGAAAATTGTTTATTCCCATACTTCCTTTGTGCATACGCTACCATTGCTTCGGATATATCGCATCCAACCTATATAAAATAATCTTATATACATACAAAGTTCATTTTTATGAAGTGTTTTTAACAAATATCCAATATTGATTATAAAATGAGTTCATATATTATATTGGCCTTAGAAATATAACTTTTGAACTCTAATTATACCTTGTAAAAGAAATGGAGAACTCTGTTGATGAAAATCGATTAATAACTAAATATATTAAATTATTGATTTCAATTATCAGCTAAAACATTTAAGCCTGCAAGATTTTATTATTGGAAAATCATAGCATTATGTAGTTCTTTTAAAACTTATTAACGAATTTCTTTCAAATAAAATATTTTATACCAATACCTACTCAAATGTTTACTCAAGTTTTCTTTGATTTTGTTATCTGACTTTAAATAACTAAACTTTAAACCCACAAAGATTTAGGATCTTTCAGAGACTGAACCACCGCAAGAAGTTATAAATGTATGTCTTTTTAAAATTAACAGATGCTGTTTCTCGTCTGTTAATAATATTAACTTATAGCCAATTATTGACATTTTTTTTTAAGTGACTTTAGAATAAATATTCATCACGAAAACTAAATATTATCACTAAATTCGTTAAAAAATTATTTACATCAATAAAATTCGATGCAGATTTTTTTATATTCAACTCAATTTGAATGAAAACTGGTCTTCAACAGGTCTACTTGTTTTTTATTGCTCTCAGTGATAATAAATAATGGTTTTGGGGGAAGCTACGAATTATTGGAAAAATGGTTCCTTTTCAGTGACTTTGGTGAAAATTATTAAAGTACCTAATGTTTAACAATTTCGGATAGTGTTTGGGACCAATTTGCAGGAGGATCATTCTAGTTCAAAAAATACTCGATGAAACTGTTCTATCTCAAATAATACCAATTAAATTATGATAAACCATTTCTTCAAACAAAGAGCGTAAAGAAAGAAATAAAGATAGAACATAGGAAGTTGATATGACTAGAGTTGATTTTGTTTATCTTGGTTTAGCTTCGTTAATCTTGGCCTATTTAGTGTAGAAGAAATATCTACTAAGGAAATGAATAGAAGAATATGTCTAGCCTCAAAAAATATTTGATTCTGAAAAAAAAATCTTCAAAAAATTCGGCAATAAAGTTTGGAGAAGAAAATTCAAGTTCCAGAAAATGTCGTATTATCCTAAATTGGTATACGGTTTTAAGTATTCAAAAATTACGCGTAATACAAAGATTGGTAGAGAGAAATATTTTGGGACTAAAAAAAGTATAAATGAAAAGATTAGATATAATTATAACAAAACAAAAGCGATAATAAGGATCAGAAATAGAATTCGGCTGGTCATGTTATAGGGATGAATACAGACGGTTGGGCAAAAAAGTTACAGAGTTTTCCTAATTAGTTGGCAGACGGATGGAAAGATGGGATGATGATTTTGTGGAAGTTGCTCGTTCAACATGGAACAGATTACTCAGGAATGAATTGGTATGAATGATCTGGGAGAGGCATTAATAAAGGCCTCTAATTTCAATATGTGACTGTACCAATAGACTTATATAAACGGTTTAATATTAATTGTTTTATATTACTGAAGTTTTGTTTATATTATTCTATATAAAATTCATAGATATTTTTTTGTAAAATTATATAAAACAAAAAAAAAAGTTTATTTATTATATTGTATCCGGTTGCCGCATTTAATATTTGGTCTGGATTTTTTTTTTTTTAAATTAGCAATATATGATATTAGTCTGTTTAAATGATTGTTTATTTTAGATAAGATGTGAATTTCAAGAAAAAGTAGGATATGAAGTTAGAAAATGATACATTAGCGGGAGAGTTACTAATGTTAAAGACTGTTGGAACACTTTTAAGAACTTCGTAAGTAGTAGAAGTATGTAAATAGTAATGGGTAGGAGCTAAGAAAATAAAAAACAACGGCTTGGTTAGGATGAAGAAACATACAGAGAGAAGTGAAATGTAAAAGAATAAAAATTGGAATAAATATCTGATAATGAGGTGGCAAAAATTATGATGTAATATTTAAAATTCAAGAAATAAAAAAATAGTAAAGTAAATAAAGCAAAAATATGGATATAATAAAGAAAAGTAAGCAGGCTTTATCAAAAGACTTTAGTGATAGATGACAATAGTAAGAGAATAAAGATGCATACACAAGGGGTGATACTGGAACAAGTATAAAATCTTAAATTTGTTGAAGCCTGTCTATATGAAGAAGAGAGAATAGATGAAATAAAAGTGAGTATCAATGCTCCTGGAATGTTTCTGTAAACAATCAGAGACAGTTTGCTGGGAAAGAAGGAAGTCTCCGCCAAAGCGAAGGTTGCTTGCTGAATTACAAATCTGTGTAATTATCAATGTTATCATATTCTAGTAAGCCTTGAATCCTAATAACTCATTTTAGACAGAAATGGTTACCTAAGAAAGATGTTAGGGAACATGAGAAGAGACAAGGTACGAGATACCACAGTAAAAAGAAAGTTAGGTTGGGCTAGCATCAATGATTCCAACATTACAAGATTAGGGAATGAAAGGTGGCAATATTGGTAAACGAATCGGCCGTGGAAGGCAGAAGAAGCTGCGGCCAACCAAGAAAACCAGTGACAAGGAAGTTAAGGAAGGTTTGGAAGCAAGTGGAATAGATTAGATAATTAGCTGGCAAGGAGAAGAGATCAATAGAAGGCCTCCATACTATCTATCCTAGTTAATAGAAGGACAGGACTATAATAATGACAATAATGTTTATCTTTAATTATGAAAGGATTACCAAATTAAATGAACTTACTGTTAAACGTAATATATAATTTATTTCTATATTAGTACAAATTTATTTAGAAACAATAATGCAAAATTATATGACTTTGGAATTGATGTACATATTTTCTTAACATAAGAAAAGTTGGGCATTTTATGGACAATTTTTCCAAAAAACAAAACAAGTTAGAAAGAGTGCAGGGAGTAAAACATTAACAATTTCACTGAAATTAATTTATTATATAGAATAGTGAAAAGAATAAAGTAATCTTGCACAATTATATATGTGGAGCAGTAAATTTCTCATGTGTTTGTTTGTAGCTCGGGTTACAGTTCCGAAAATATCAAATTTTACTTATAGAGGGATTTAAGATGTACTAATACGAGGGTCATACAATTAGTAACGAGACAAATCGCTGTAGCTCAGAAACGGTTTGCTTAATCAATAGAATGTTAAGTTGGCATCCTTGTACATAGTTTCTCATCAGCTGTCGAGAATATTTGGTAAGCATAACCTGAATTACATAACCTCATAACCTCAACGAGCCCGCTCGAGCAATGCACCTCATATGAACAACGCTCTGTGATTAGATTTTTAGTTGAAGAGGGTATCAAAGGTAGTGAAATCCATGAAAGAATCTTAAAAGTGTACGGGAATAATGTTTGAACCGTTTGAATGTTTACAAAAGGGATAGAACAGTTTAAAAGTGGCCGAGTAAGTGTCTGTGATGAGTAACGAAGTGGACGACCGGTTGAAGTTGCAACTTTCTTCCTCGAATCTCGCATTAACGCGCTAATTCAGGACAACAAGCATATTACTATTGAACTGATAGCTGAAGAAGTCCACGTGAGTGTTGGAACTGTCCATAATTCAGAATATTTACAGAATTATTCAGAATAAGCTACAGTACAAGGAAACTTTTGCAAGATGGGTTCCAAGAGAATTTACGGGTTACTCAAGTAACACTTCAAAAAGTAAGGTTGGAGATCCTTCCACATCCCCCCTATAGCCCCGACTTCGCCCATCAGACTTTAATTTGTTTGACCCCCTTAAAGTGTCTCTACCTGAGAAACATTTCCAATCCAATGAAGAAGTTAAAAATCAGGTGCAAAAGTGGCTTCGAGATCAACCCAAAGAATTTTATGCCAGAGGCAAATACAAATTAGAAGAATGATGGGAAAAGTGTATAAATTATGGGGACCACGATGAAAAGTAACCAAAGTTGTATTATTAAATAAATCGTTTTTGAGCAGTGATGACAATCAGTTTTGACAGCGATTTGTCTCATTACTTATTGAATGACCCTCGTATATAATGACTGTTAATAGCTGCGGAGGAAATACTACTGACAATCTCGTATATAATATGTTATTACGAGTACTTAAGAGATGATGATCAGTTAATAATGAGTAATATATATGATTGTAGCAGGGAGCGATTGATGGTAAGGTAAAAAATATGTGTGACTATATGGAGTTAGGGACATCTAATAACTAGTATAAAGTATAACTAGTAGCGTAGGGACTGATAGAATGTAGGCAAATCTATATGAATTTAGGGAATTAGGGACATCAAGCAACAAAGCTATATATTGTAGCTTAGTAAGGATGCTAGTAACAAGTTCAATATCTGAGTAGCGTATTAAGGACTGCTATTGACTAGTACAATATGTGACTGTAGAGAAGTAGGGACTACTAGTGCCTAAAAAACACAGACAAATTGTAGACAAATGATTTTACCTAACAGGGACTGCAAGTATCAGGCAAATATAAGGGACTTAAGGCCGTTGGGACATCTAGCAACAAAATCAATGTAAGATTATAGCTGTGTGGGGTCGATAACTAATAAGCAAATATCTGTGACTTTAAGGAGATAGATATATTTAGTTACAAGAACAGCACAAGTTTGTAGAGCGGTAGGCACTGATAGTAACTAGAAAATATAAGATTGTCACTAAATGTAACTTTAAGGGAATTAGGGACTTCTAGTTACAAGAACATTATATGAATGTCACTAAATTTGACTTTAAGGGAATTAGGGAAATCTAGTTTCAAGAACAATATATGACTGTCACTAAATGTGACTTTAAGGGAATTAGGGAAATCTAGTTACAAGAACAATATATTAACTGTCACTAAATGTGACATTAAGGGAATTAGGGACATCTAGTTACAAGAACAATATATGAACGTCACTAAATGTGACTTTAAGGGAATTAGGGACATCTAGTTACAAGAACAATATATGACTGTCACTAAATGTGACTTTAAGGGAATTAGGGACATCTAGTTACAAGAACAATATATGACTGTCACTAAATGTGACTTTAAGGGAATTAGGGACATCTAGTTACAAGAACAATATATGAACGTCACTAAATGTGACTTTAAGGGAATTAGGGAAATCTAGTTACAAGAACAATATACTAACTGTCACTAAATGTCACTTCAAGGGAATTAGGGACATTTAGTTACAAGAACAATATATGACTATCACTAAATATGTCTTCAAGGGAATTAGGGACATTTAGTTACAATAACGATATATTACTTAAGCTAACTTACGTTTACATATGGACTGGATACATTTGTGCTTTTTTATCAATTACAGATTTAATATTGTTTAGGATGAAAGCTAATAGTAAGTAATAATTAGAATTTAAACTAAACCTATCTAGATTCTGTTTATCTTAATTTTTTTGCTCTAGAGCAAAATGTATTGGCGATGTGGTAGGATAATTTTAGACACAACAAATCTATATTATGGATAAACCATGGTATTTTATTTCTAGTCTCTCTTAAAATATTACGATTCAGTGGATTGGAAATTTATATTTAAATACATATAAACCATGCTATGATTTGGTGCTACAGTTAATATAAACTGAAAAAACACCTACTATGTTGGCATCTTGTGGTAAATAATGTTTCAGTAATGAAGTTGTAAGATCTCCAGGACCGCAACCAACGTCTAATATATTTTCACCATTATTCCATGGCAGTTCATCTTTCATTCTTTCTAAAACTGTCCGTGCATCTCTTTTTTGTAGTT
>JAAEAF010010812.1:0-10402 GCA_011037195.1 Triatoma infestans | reverse complement strand
CCAGGACGCACTCTACTTGTCTGCGCAGTTAAGCAGGAGAAACCCTGCTTTATGGGTGCACTTAAGAAAGCGCACCTGACGGTCATCCGTGGAGGCCGCCATGGTGGACAGCAGGGATTTTTGGATGGCTTTCAGCCTATACGGCTCCAACTGCGTGTCCGGGTAATCAATCGCGACCTTCTCCGAGGACAAAGCCTCCCCATAAGTACGAGGTCCCGCCCTCTTCGTTGGCCGCGATGCTTTCGGGGTACTTTCCTCCGAACGCGTCCTTTTTCTTGCCTGAGCTTTTTCTTCCTGTTGCCGGACAAGGTTTTCCCTGATTATGGATCGTCTTACGACTGCCAAATCAGTGCCTTGACCGACTAACCTTTGCACCCGCCTGTTGGACGCGCCTGACAGACGGACTGCAAGAATGTCCATATCGGACATCACATTAACGTCCTCTAGAGATAGCGTCCTTAGGGCTCTCCGGGGAAGCTATGTAGTGGCCTCAAACGTGGGGGCATCCGCCCGCTCGTCCGAAGGTCTGTGTTTTAAATTAGAAAGTTGCTGCTCCATGTTGTTCCCACGAGTAGCTGGGGAAGTGAAGTCCACCCGGTGAGAGCCCCGCAATGACCGAGTAAGGCTACTTATTCTGGGAGGGCGCCTGGTACCCCAGAGGCTCCGTAACGACCCCGGGATTAGGCTCCGGGACCAACCATCCTA
This sequence comes from Triatoma infestans, assembly GCA_011037195.1. Lineage (NCBI taxonomy): Eukaryota > Metazoa > Arthropoda > Insecta > Hemiptera > Reduviidae > Triatoma > Triatoma infestans. The sequence goes on along the minus strand of JAAEAF010010812.1, from coordinate 9,697 downwards.
TAGGCAAGGATCGCATAACACCGTAGGATTGAGCCGGATATAGAGACAGGATAGGGTGAACAGGGATCTAAAAGGAAGGTAAGACATAAAACAGGAGGCCAACGGGGGGGTGGTCGTTGACCCACCAGAGCCCTAGTTAGCCGTGACACCGGAGAAACCCAGGTGCCACGTTGCCCGGCCCCCACGATGTGGGCGTTAGGGTTGGCTCGCTGCTACACTGGCTTTCCACCAGTGTAACAACATTTGGGGGCCGGGCAACGGCAACATTTTGGGGGCATACTCATCAGTATTATTTGAAATATTTTCCATGAAAAATTAATTTTGAGGAGGATTCAGGAGCGGTTCCTTTTCGTGTAATGTATGGTTCTACTACCTATATAAATTTAGGTATACTAAAAACATATTGCTAGGATTCCAAATTTGAAGATAATTAGTTAACCGGAAGTGCGATTTTACAGTAATGGTTTCTGAGTTGTTTGGAAGTTTCTCGAAAAGAATTACATCAAATTTTTTTGAACATAGAACGCTTACAGAACAGATCTAAAAACCCATGAATAGGGGAGCTGTGAGTTAGGTTGAAATTCAAACTGCCGCTATAAGCTTTGTTAAGATGCTGACGTTAGAGGGCAATATCATACCAAATCATATTCAGACAATCATGTGTAATCACTCCCACTACCTTTATTTAGGTATATGTAATAAACCCAACTAAACATTGCAAGTTTATAGATCACAATTTATTAGAATATTAATAATTTCAGCATGAGATGGTTTTTACACCATTTTTATTTTTCATGTGAGCATTTAATAAAAATATGTAATAATTTTATGAAAATTTTGTGTCTTATTTAGAAAAAGTCTATCCGTAATCTTCGATCAATTTAAACTTGATATAATTTTATCAATCTTTTATGACACCCAGCTATCCATATCAAGATCAAGGACAATAGTGGAAAGCGTTTTATTAAATTGTCCTATCTCTAGTGTAATGACACCGATAGCTAGAAAATTCCCTATACAAAAACTGGTGTCAATATATCAATTAGCAACTACATTAAGGCGCCACTAATGAGCCTCCAAGCGCATATCAACTAAACGTTATACCCTCTGACACACCTACTTGTTGCATTGACGGATACAATTCTTCTACAGTCAGTCTTTTAACTAGAAGCTGTCACTAGTGGCAAGAGAAATTGAATATAAAGCCGACCATCTAAAGGTTTAACATTCAGTCACCAAATCAACTCTGAAGGGTATTGGAGTCACCACATAAAGTGTAAACCTCTGTCAGTATCAATTTCAACCTTGAAATGTTCATCAATCTACTATTAGAACAAGCAAGAGGCTCTTCAAGAGTCTTACAACAGCACCATTCAACATTCATCATTGCAACTCTACGCCATTATACATTCATCCGTGTTCCAACAATCATTTACACATCGCTCGGTCCACTCTAATCTCAAAAGATTATTACTCATTGCATAAAGAATAGTACCAGTTCAAGGAATGATATCGTGTAGAAACTGAATCTCACCTCTTGTGCGAGCGATATAATTATGGAGGAAAAATTCCCAAAGTAGATTTCAGCATAATTTGATTTGAGACTTTTATACAATGACTATTGTTGCTGGCCCTAGTTTATATAAACTAAGCAGTGCTCAATTCTTAGTTTATTGCTTACTACCAGTAGTATTTATTGCTGCATTGCACCCAGTTTCCAATTTAAGTTAAGACTGCTACAACCGGTCGTTCTAACTGAATTTCCCATCTTTAAACCTGACGAGAAAACCTTTTCCTAATAGCGTTCTTAATTTAATTAGTTCATGTATTGATAATGTTATTGAACGTAATTTTTTTATTATATTAAGTGTTCACTTGCGGCCTTAACAAACAAATCAAAAGATTCTTCTAGAATGGATTTTTATTTATTGATCAATACTTCCTACAAGTGCGGAGAAAGTCCCGGTATTTTCCGTATATGGTTTCAAAATGACAAGTTTAATTTCCCATATCTAGTGTCGAACGTTAAATGCTGGTAGCGCTACCAAATAAGTATAATTTTATTTTCGTTTCACTTACCACAGTGTTCTATTTGACTATTATTTGTCAGATATATTTTGAACATGTGTTTTCTTTCCAGTCATGTGACCAAGATAGATGAAAACTCTTAGATAAAAAAATAGTTTTTATAATGGTCCTCCTAACTTTTTTCTAATAAACTTTGTCACAAAAAACAAAAGAAAAAAAAAAAAGCAATTTTGACAAATAAATATATTTAAAAAAATTGAATATGAATTAGCTGTCAACTATTATTATTATTATTAGATTAGTTAAACAGATATTAGTTACACACATATTAAAATATTATACACTATATTTTATTCTAGTTTTATTGGGTTAGGAATATTGAACCAAATTTACAGCCAGGTTTTTCTTTTTTATTCAATTTGCGATTTTACATTCGTCAAATGTCGTTATTTGCTTTACGTTTCGACAATATCTTTTGTCATTTTCAAAAGCGTTTGTATATAACAATGTCTGTAAATAATTTTAAAAAACAATTATAAAATATATAAGTTATTTTGGTATACATACTTTAAAATGTACAATGTTACAATATTTTTCCACAAATGAAGTTTACCTTACAGTATATTTTGTTGATTAATTTGGAAAATAACTGCATATAATTTTGTTAATTTTTTGTTCAGGAGATTTTGTAGAAATGATTTTACTTTGAGATTATTCTACAAAATCATTTCTACAAAATCTCCTGAACAAAAAATTAACAAAATTATATGCAGTTATTTTCCAAATTAATCAACAAAATATACTAGTAAGGTAAGCTTCATTTGTGGAAAAATAATAAAAAATATTGTAACATTGTACATTTTAAAGTATGTATACCAAAATAACTTATATATTTTATAATTGTTTTTTAAAATTATTTACAGACATTGTTATATACAAAAGCTTTTGAAAATGACAAAAGATATTGTCGAAACGTAAAGCAAATAACGACATTTGACGAATGTAAAATCGCAAATTGAATAAAAAAGAAAAACCTGGCTGTAAATTTGGTTCAATATTCCCAACCCAATAAAACTACAATACGAAATGCAGCCAAAAAATAAAAAAGTTACAAGATATTACAAAGTATATTTTATTCTTTATTTTTTTTTTAATAAAATAGAAAGCTTCTGACCTCAATCAAAGTCACATCAATTTATTCCCGAGAAGAGTTGACAGTTTTTGTTTGTTTTTACTTTCTCATATACTGCTGTAAAAAGAAATATTACGCACATGTTTCCGGAATTAAGTTTTCTTGGAAATGCCTGTGTGACATCCACTACTAAGAAAACAAATTTTTTTCACTAATCAAAAGAAACAAAAAATGGAAGGAAATGCCTTTCTGGAAAAATTGATTTTTTGGTGGTTGGAGGAGGTTCTAGGAAAGATGCCGCCTTAAGATTTCCTCTAAATTGTGAGAAGTACAATTTTTAGTTCTACCAATTACATTAATTTTAAGATCTACCTTAAAATTTATTTTTAGAATTCCAAATTTGAAGAAACTCGGTTAACCAGAAGTTTACGGAATAGATCTATGAGCTTCTTCTTCTTGCTTCCTTATCTTCTTTGTGCGGTGAGTCGTGTAGAAGAGCCCCAGCTCTTCCAGCCCCTTCTTCTTGTCCTATGTCATCCTTTTCATCCCCACAAGGGGTTCTATCCTCAAGGGATTCTATGCCTATCCCAATCATTCAATGTATTCCTCTAAATGATTAGGAGACCTACCTTTCGCTCTCTTGCTCTCTTGCGGGTCTGGCATCCAGCAGCTGTTTGGCCTTGTATGCTGCTACCATTCTTATAATATGGTCATACCAGCCCATCTACCAGGTATCAAAAATTTACTGCGCTGATTGTATCTCACGTCTTCTCTAATTCTTGCATTTCTGATATAGTTTCTCCTAGTTTTACCCACAATATGCCTCAAAACGCATTTCCGCAGATGTTATCTTACTGACGTATCTATCCAACACCGACCAACTTTCAGCACTATAAATGGGTACCAGCTTATTTATTTATTTATTTATTTTTGGTTTTGTCTGTTGACATTAACCAGTTATTTTGATTTTGAGGGCTGGAAAAAACCAACATATTGACATTTTTATCTACCCTTGGCTTCTAATTGCCTGCAACTGCCAATATGTTGGTGGAAAAAAACCAGCCCTATCTTTTCAAATTGACATGTCTCTTGTAGTCCTCCACTAGTCTCTTTCCCTTCTTCATTCTCAGTCCTTGCAGAGATAAGGGTATTTTGAGCGATGCGGCTGTTATCCTTATTCTTTAGACATGTCATCTCTGAAACAATTTTGTGGTTAATGCCTTCCAACATTATGTTGTTGTGGTGTCTAGTATAAGTGATATGAGCACAGAACTACAATGTACTGAAAGATAATTCCTAATCCGACTTATATTTTCATTTTATTCCCTTTGATGAACTTGTATATGCAAACAAGCGCTTCCTTTTCCATTAGTGCCAATATGCTTTTGGCGCTACAAGGAAATCGTACATACTTGGACAGTTCGGTTACAAACGTTTCTCTTTTTTTACTATACATTTTACAACTAAAGAGTAAATGATTGATGTCGCCATCCTCTCCGGTACTGCAATCGCATTTAGGACTATTTACGATGCGTATTTTATAAAGGTGCGGCTTGGTGAGATTATGGTTAAACCTCAATCGCATTATCGTGGTATAGAATTGCCTTTCCCCCTCCAACTCTTCAAACCAAGGTCTACAAGGGATTCGAGGCTGTATGTCTGAATAATATTTGCCTCTATATTCTTTTCCATATTGATCCTGCCATACTTCTAAATACTTACTTTTCAGAGCATTGTTAATATCTCTCAGACTAGCTATCGGAATGTCTTCACCCGACTTAATAGCATCTTTTGCCAGGATATCGACATATTCATTACCTTGGATCCCGGCATGCCCTTTGATCCACACTATATGTATCCTTCCTGCAGCATTCTCCAACCTATTCGCTACTTCTACGAGTATCGGGTCTATTACATCACCTGGACATTTTATCTTCTGTAGTGTACTTCTTGAGTCACTGAAAACTACCACAGTGTTGTCCCTCTTCAGGCTTATCTTAGCTGCCAGCCCTATTGCTTTCCAAATTGCTATCAATTCCGCAGTATATGCCGAGGCGATATTTGAAAGCCTGTACTTCTTGGAGCTGCCAGTCTGGGGGTCACATATAGCACAACCCACTCCATGGATCGATCTGGATCCATCCGTAAACAGAAAATACGGATTGGCTAGGCTCTCCTTAAACACCGCGGTGATCCCCCAAATCATGCACTCACCCCCTTCGTTTTTAAGTTTGTTATATATGTTCAAATGAACATAATATGACTCTGAACAGACCACACTGTAGGTTAACCGTCGCCTCGGGATCCTATGCAAAGCCGTGAATCTGGAATACATGTCAGTAACAACTCCAACCATCCTGACACTTATCGGCTGTTTCCTTTTATACCAAAACCTGTGTGAGGAGACCAAGTCTGCCAGCCTAGAGACTCCCGTTTGAGGCAGCTGATTGAATGATATCAGCCTTCTACACCAGAATCTACCCATTAGTAAATCTCTTCTTAGTGGTAGTGGCATCTCTTTAGCCTCCGCCAATAGAATAGTAGTAGGTGTGGATCTCATAGCGCCCAAACAAATTCGTACCGCTTTATACTGAATTTTATTTAGCTTGCCAAAGCTGATTGACAAGCATCTCCGTAAATACCGCACGCATAATCTAACTTGGACAAAATTAAGTTCCGGTAAAGGAGGAGTGCGATTTTCGGATCCGCTCCATAAGTCACATGCGCTATATATCGTAAAATATTTAAACTTTTCTCGCAGCTTTTTGCGAGTTCCTCAATGTGGCGCTTCCATTTAAATTTATAGTCGATATAAAGTCCTAACACTTTACAGACCTTTAAATGAGAGATTTCAAAAAGGCCAAACTGAATAATTTCTGGGATGCTACTACGACGTTTCCTACTGAACATTGTAACAGCACTTTTATTTGCAGACACTCGAAACCCCAGCTCTCCACATCATTCATCGAGTCTCACCATTGCCCGTTTCATTTTTATCACAGCTTTGTCTTCAGACCGCTCTCCCGTGTAGATTGTAATATCATCTGCAAACTAGAGAGTTCTAATTTCCGATCCAAGTTTATCTCCTAACATCCAAATTTTTATCTCCTAAGTCTGATGTATATATGTTAAACAGGATAGGACTTAGCACAGCTCCTTGAGGCAGGCCAAGTCCGGTGGTTCTAGGCCCCGTAACCTTATCACCGTAGCTAATCACTACCTCCTTTGCAACATTCCAATTACATTTATAATAACCCTGCCCGGAACTCCAATTTGCATCATTTTATTTTTTAATAGAGCGATATTTACGTTATCATAAGCTTTATGTATATCCACATGGGCAGCCAATGTATGTTTGTTTTCCGTCAAGTTTGTATACACTTCATTGACAAATGCTGACAGATAATCCAGCGTGCTGCGCTGTTTCCTAAAACCCAGCTGATGTGGGGAAAGTTTTTGGTATTCTTACAGCCACCAATTTAACCTTAGCTTTATCATTCTTTCATATGTTTTGCACACACATGAAGATAAAGCAACTGGCCGGTACGATAAGAATGAGTTGGGGTCTTTTCCCGATTTAAGGATCGGGATTATTACGAACGTTCTCCAACCCTCCATTATTGGACCACTGTCCCATATTTCATTAAAGATTTTTAATAAAACTCTTAGAGCTGAGTGCGGCAGATTTCGTAGCATTGGATAATGAATCTTATCCCACCCAGGTGATGCATTCGTTCCCTTCTTTATCGCATTCGTTACTTCCCATAACTGAAATGGTCGATTTACCAAATCGTCCTTAATGCGAATATCCGACAAATCAATAAATTCACTCGCATAGTCTGGAGTTAATGTTTTATGAAAGTCCTCTACCCAGACCGCAGTGCTAGACCTAACCTGTGGTGTGTAACCTTTATTCAGAGTTCGTATTTGGCTCCAAATTGTGTTTAAGGACGAGTTCCGATCCAGACTGTTACACATTTCGTACCACTTATTCCTTTTCTTTAGTCTATAAGTACGGCGGCATTCAGCTAATTTCCGCTTCAGGTCGACAAACTTGTCCAAAGTTGGAGAGTTTTTATAATTTTGCCAGGCCATTTGCTAATTCTGTTTCACTCGATTACATTCTTCATCCCACCAAGGTTTTGCACTACGATTAGGCTTTATAAAAAGCCATTGTGGATACCTAGGTATAGACTTTTCTGCTGCATAATTTGTTATTCTCATAAATTCGTTATAAGAATACGATGTGGAATCTCTAATTTCTGCTTCAATCAGGGACCTATAATCTTCCCAATTAGCCTTTTTGATATTCCAACCACCGGCTCTCGGATGCCTAATCCGGCTCCCTGTGGTTGCTCCCAACGCGAAGCTCGTCTCCATTATGATTCCCAAATGATCGGAACCCAGAGGTTCATCTATTATCGCCCAACTTAGTTCCGATATCAAGCGTGGTGAGCATAACGTTAAATCCACTGCTTGTGCCTGAGAACCCGGTCTGGGAATCATGGTCGGGGATCCATCATTGCGCACACAAAGATTGGCCACATCCATGATCTCCAGCAAGGTCCGCCCATCTGCGTTTTCCCTTCTGCAACCCCATGCAGCATGATGTGCATTGAAGTCACCCCCAAACAGAATGGGCCCCGAAACCTGATCTAAAAGATGTATCCATTCCTGCACCGTGGTTCCATGTCCTGGTCTACAATATACTCCGAGAAGAGTAGTCATGACTGAATTGATCAATATTTTTACTCCACATATCTGTATACGATCCCTGCTTGGATTGGAAAGTCTTATCGGGTCGAAAGGCAATCTCTTGTGTACGAGTATGGCGCATCCTCCATACCTGTCATCCCGATCTGCTCTCACCATGTTATATCTTTGTAGTTTGCATTCAATGCCTGGTTTAAACCATGTCTCACATACGATGACCACATCAATTCCTCTCTCACGCAACAATATTTCCAAACTGTCTCGATTACTTATGTACGATCTTATATTTATTTGCAAAATTTTCATCATTTACGGGAATTTGACCGAGTTGATACCTTGCTAAAACCTCCTGCATCTGAAAGATGCTTAAGGGTATCCTTTTGCTTATCAGTTTTCAATCGGTTTATAACCCCTTCTTTGGTCTGTTCCTTTATAGGCTCTACTAGCCCCCCCTCCGTAAGCTCTTTGTGGGCCTTTCCACTCCGAATTACTCCCTCTGCTTTTGATGCAATTGATTTAGACTTAACTGAAATTTTTCCTTCCGAAAATTGAGATGTTAATGCTTCCAATGATTTAGTCATTCCATCCCAATCTTTTCTACTCATTGAATCAATTACTTCAATGAACGCTTCCATAACTGGATGCTTCACGGAGCCAAGGGTCTGCCGAATCTCTTTCACACTGATTACAGTTCCTTTTCTTTCCTCCTCTATGCTGGTACCAGCCGATTTATCCGTAGGACTAGGCTTTAGGTTAAATGATTTTTTCCCCCGTTTTGGGCGTCTAAATTTCGAGACCTGAACCGGTGAGGGACCTGGTAACGCAGGAAACTCTTCCTCAGTGAGCCCCTCAAACCTGTTACTTTTGGCGATTTCTGAAAAGGAGTCTCCAACAAAAGTTGAGTCATACATTGCTTTTTCCTTAGCTTTTTTATTTTCCTCTATGTATTTTGGGCATTTCGCATCCGTTGCAAGGTGATTCCCATGGCAGTTAATGCACTCTATTTTCTCCATATTACACTGATCTGCGTGGTGCAGCCCCGTGCATTTACTGCACCTTGTCTGCCCTCTACACTGGGTGCTTGAATGTCCATATCGGAGACAATTCATACATGGTCTTCTATGAGGTACATAAGGCTCTACTCTGAACCTCGCCCCATACAAAGTGACATGCCTCGGAAGTTTCTGACTATCGAAAGTCAGGAAACAAGTTTCAAGAGGCCTATTTTCGGTTCTTTTATATACTCTTTCTACTTTTATCACCGAAATTTCACTTCGAAGGTGCTGCAGAATTTCCTTCTCTGGAAAGGATGCTTCCATCCCTCTAATGACGCCCTTCGAATAGATACGATATTCTGGGATATAAGCCCTCAAGTTTCGCTTTTCCAAACCCGTGTGGTTAATTAAATAGTTAGCAGCTTCCGGTGTTTCTGTTATAATTTTCATCCGGTTTTTCCCCACAGCTCTGATATCCACTATATCATTTGAATAGCTGTTATCCTCTTTATATATCCATTTACCGATCTTATTTAATATCTAAGTAATTGGTGCAGTTTAATGTAGGTTGGGTTCAGGCTTGGTCAACTAGAGCACAGGAATATTCGATCCAATTTGATCCTTCTAACTTGGATTCTGAGACAGCCAAAACTGTAGCGAAATCAATTTGGGATGGAATTAAATCAGGTCAAAGAACTACACATTTAGCTAAAGTATCAGCCGCTCGTTATCATGTCATTTACAAGCAGCTCGACCACAATGTGTGTTACATCAATCAGTTTAACTTAAACAAAGCAAGCCTCATTTTTAAATTGAAAGCGGAAATGTT
>JAAEAF010010811.1:0-16025 GCA_011037195.1 Triatoma infestans | reverse complement strand
AAATCGCAAAAAGTAGAAAAAAAGAATATTCAGTAAAGTGGTAATTCCGGTAGAGGAATTTTGACAGATAACCTACTGTCCGGATCCCATGGTGATACCTAAACGGAATATCAATTTTCTATGATTTTTTTCGTTTTTGAGCTATGCTGTTCACATACATACACTCACCCAGACCATTTTTAAAAAAAACACTGTTTTACCTCAAAAAGGATATTTATGGTGAAAATTCTATGTCGAAATTTGGCACGATTACAATGCTTCTTACTAGGAGTAAGAGAAAGTAATTATGAAAAAAAAGTAAAAGAAATCATGAAAATTATTAAGTTTATAATTACTACAGAATAAACAAATTACATGGATATCAAATATGAAAATATTATTTGAAAAAATCAAAGACAGAAAGATACGAAAACACGAAAAATGCTTAACATGAAAAATTGGTTAACACAAAATCATATCCGGTCCCGACAAAATACTATGTAATTTCATACATAGTATTTTTCTCTTTTAACAGGAAATAAATATCGCTTAACAGAAAAGATTACTTCCCGGACGAACAAAATATAACTGTTTTGTGTAATCACATCGTCATGTAGATTTTTTGGCTTATTTTTTTTTTCGTTGGAGGGAACAAAATAAACAATGGCTGCCAGTGTTGGTAGATTTCCACTTTGAGTAGGTAAAGGCACCGCCATTATCAAAACATTTCAGTTAGTTTTCGAATTCGGTGTATTTTATGTTAAAATCAACGAATTTTGTGTTTTTTGTTGTTGTCATTTGAATACATAAACTTATTTTTTTACGTGTGCAATGGCAGAGAAATCGGGACGAAAACAAACCGTTATTTTATCGTTTAACACGAAAAAATATTTTCGGTCCCCTCAGTTTCGTGTTAAACGTTTTTCACTGAATATAAGTAAATAGATCTATTATTCAATCATTGCAATAAACAAATCTCATATATAGAATGAAGGTTAAAAATCTTACAATTCAATTTTCCTAGATCGTTGTTGTATGATATTGCCCGGGGAAATGTGAAAATGGTTAAATTTAAGACATTTATATTACATTGTTTATGATGGTCTTGCATAATCTGAAACTATTTCTAAAATGTGGTTCTATAATTATTATAAAGAGATATGTTTCATTTCTTAGAGGAATTTAATTTGTTTATTTCGAAAAATATATAGTTTTTTTAAAACCAAACACCATTTAGATAGAGTAACTCCAACGAACTCTACCCTGATTCACAATTACTCTGCACTCCTGAAGAAATATATTGACTTCCGCAACTATTTACCTCGGCGTCTAGAGCTCTTCATCTTTGCTGGTTCCTATGGTTTAGAGTTGGCAGGATGTATTCAAGATTAAGCTCTAGATGAGGGAGAACAATGTTTAGTGCCCTTAGAAGCATGTTCTTATTATCAGGGGATAATTCTGACGTAATCAATGACAAGTCTTCACATTATCTTTGGAAAGTATAGTCGACTACTAATGTAACGGCTTTGCCAGTCTTTCTGAGTACTTGGTAAGATATATCCAGTATATGGTATGTCGTCGTATCCAAATTTTTGTCCACGTTCGCGAAGCGGTTTCTGTTGCCTCGGGCATTGAAGCAAAGGTAGTGTTACAGCACGAAGTCATTTTAATAAGCCTGGTTATAATTTTTGAAGTGGGTTTCCCCGAAAAGAAAAAAACATCAATTGGGGCGACTATTAAAGACTCGCTTGCAAGTGTAATAGTACCGCAAAGAGACAGCAGAGAGAAGGGAGGCCCTCTCTGGTTAAGTTTCGGGTGTTGGTGTAGTGGTTATGAGCATGGACTTGTAACTTGGAGATCCCCAGTTCGAGTACCGCGTGTAACTGCTAAATTTTATATTCGTAAAAAAATGTTAACAGTAAAGTATGTGCTTCCGCCCCCCATTCATGACACCTAATTTGGTAGTTGGACGTTAAGCCCGCCTGAAAAAATAGGCATTACTTTACTTTTTATATTGATTATAGTTGGTGTTGACGCTAATAAATAAAATATTAAGTTGGCAATAGACAATATTTGTATGGTTTTGTGTGTGTGTGTGTGTGGGTGTGTGTGTGTTTTATTTTGAGTTTTTGAATTTTTTCTAAACAATGATGTGTGTGTTCTTAAAACAAGTTTTTTGCATTTATATGTATTTTTTGTATGCCAATCAATAAACTGTGAACCTGCAGTTGTTTTTTATTTGTTGTCAACAATTATATCAACAGTTGGTTTCTATCGGTGACGTAGAAGCAGGAAGGGGGACACACGATGACAATGTGAATATGCGAAAATCAACTTATGTTTCAGTGAGAAACTTCTGGTGCTGATTAAGTTACAGCAGTGTTGCCAGCGCTCTAGATGTTATTAAATTTTAATTTATTAATATATTTAATAATAAATAAAATAAAAATATAATAATATCAAGGTCAGAATTTTTTCTGCCTGTTGAACGCAAGCAATTCCTTTAAAGATAGTACAGCCTATTTATTCTGTCTTCCAACAGAATTATATAGTTATTGTATAGTTAATTGTGCTCTTTTGGCTATTTTGTTTTATATTCGTATTTCTTTCTTATTCAAGGTCTTGCGACATTATTATTAGATAAGTAATTTAATCGATTTAAACCGGACTTAAATTAACAATGAGACTTTACATAATTTATAATATAAAAGACAATGATGGTTTTCTATTGGTTATATATTGTCATTTCATGTAATAAATAAACCAATAAAAGTAAGGTTCATTAAATATGCAAAATAAAATATTCTTAATTTTACAACTCTTAATCCATTTACTAATTTTTTTATTGGAACAAGTAAAAGCCTCTTAAAATCTTCTAATCCAAGTGCTAATCACTAAATATAAATGCGTAATTAAAAAATTGAATTTACTTTTATGTCAAGAAATCAATATTCATATTGATGTCCATACCAAAATTCAGGCAGACTATTACTTTTCAATCTAGAAAGTCGAGCCAAGAATAAATTTTGAAAATAGTTATTGACATGGAACCCACATACCCGACTTAAAAGACTTAATAGACACTATCGCCCACTCAAAAGACTACTCGACAACAGATCAAAACTCTCACTAAACAAAAAACGACTCATATACATATCTATATTAAAACCTACCTGGATATACGGCATCGAACCATGGGGTTCAACAAAACATTCAAACCTCCAAAGAATTCAATCTCTCCAATCCAAAATCCTTCGCATTATCATTAACGCTCCATTTTATGTTTCAAATCTAACCATTCTTACGGACTTAGATATTCCTTTTGTAAGTAAGGTTGCCCGAACCCGATATAACAAATTCCATCAGACTTTTCTTTCCCACTCTAATCCTCTTATACGAAATTTATCATCCCGTTGCATCCCAGACAATCCTCCCAGACGTTTAAGGCGCCAGTAACCTCGCGATCTCCTCTCCGCAGAAGAATGGAGCAGTTAATTTGAATAATTAATTAGGGAGTGTTACCGCTGGGTAGCTTCTCCCCTCGTTTAGTATGTGAGGTGTGTGAGCGTCAGTGTCAGTTTGTCAATGTTACTTATAGCACACGGAGAGCTGGATTAACAATTCAAATAAATAAATAAAAAGAAAAAGAAAATAGTTAACGATATTTATAACAGCTTGATGTAGACTTCTATACTTATCAATTTAAAAGAGAAGAAATTTACGGAAGCCATAAATAATATATAAACATTTTTAGACAAAATAACCAATGGAAACTAGATATTAACTCACAAACAAAAATTATCACCCTTCGTAGAATGCAGGCAGCTCAAACTTTAAAAATTGACAACACTGACGTACAAACTGAAGAAAATTGACGAAGTGTAAAATATCTTGACTTACAGCTAGACACAATACTAACGTGGACTCCACATGTAACCCTAAAATTAAGATAGTGCCTCCAAACTCTTAGACAACTCTATCCTTTAACAAATTCTTAGAAATCTATAGAGAAGACAGACGGCAACTGAGACCACAATGCTCTAGGATACTCTATACATCTGTACTTAGATCTTTACTGAAATACGCCTACCCCTTAAATCTGGGGGCTAATAAGACTACAATAAACAATTTACAAGTATTCCAAAATAAAGTACTGCGTATCGTTTTGGGAGCACCGTAGTTCGTATAAAACGGATAAATCCACATGGAACTGGAAATACCAAAAACCAAAGATTTTGACACATAGATTTCTAACGAACTTACCAACTACAGAAGCTGGAACGGACCATCCATCAACTCAGACAGAAAACAGTGCGACGACGACTAAAGACATAATACCTCATGACTTACTGCATTACTTAACAACATGAAACAATACATAAAACATACTAGTTTTAAACAGTAAAAAAAAACACAAAAAACTGTATTAAACATGAAACAATACAAAAAACTGAATTAAACATGAAACAATACATAAAACATACTAGTTTTAAACAGTAAAAAAAACACAAAAAAACTGAATTAAACATGAAACAATAAAAAAAATTGAATTAAACATGAAACAATACATAAAACATACTAGTTTTAAACAGTAAAAAACACAAAATACTGAATTAAACATGAAATAATAAAAGATATGTCAAAATACGTTGTTTTATTACCTTATTCCCCATTCTACAAGGTCACACACACTTATATATGATAATTTACTACTATGAACTAAGTGGCCGCTTGGTCTAGTGGTTTGCATCACCGACTTCTAACCCAACAATTAAGGTTCGATTCCAGGTTAAACAACTTTTTTATTTCATTTTATTTAATTATTTATAATTTATTTATATTTATAATTTAATTATTTATAATTTAATATATAATTTATTTGTAATTTAATCGTCTTCGAATTGAATGATAATTAATTGGATGACGTCATCTTTAAATTAGGCTCATTGATTTGGGTGAGTTCTTAAATTTAAGCCATCGGTTTGGGTGATGACGTCAGAGAGATCATAGCCCCTGTGCCAGAACATACCTAACTACCCTACTTGTGTAAAATTTTCGATATCGAGTTCTCACCGAAAATATCCATTTTGGGGTCCCCTGAGTCCAAAAAAGTAGTTTTTAGCAAATGGTGTGGGCGCGTGTGTGTGTTTGCATGTATGTGAACAGCATAGCTCACAAACGAAAAATCGCCGTCCTAACGAAAGTTCAAATTTGATATTCCGTTTGGGTATCACCATGGAATCCAACAGTACGTTATCTGCCAAACTTCCTCAACCGGAAGTACCACTTTATGAATGTCTTTTTTTTTTTTTTTTTTTTTAACTTTTTTGCAATTTTCATCGGGTAAACTCTTTTGGGGGAGTGGGAGGGGTTATGTTTGGCTCTAAAGTGCTATCTTAGTTAATTATACAATTCTATCATCTAGACAAAATTAATTAGAAATAAATAGATTGCCAAAATTCCGAGTTTCTAGAAAGTTAGTAATCCGGAAGTGTGTTTTTACTGAACAGTTTTTTCCGGTTTTTGTATTTTTCTCCATAAAAACACAGACGAATTTCATTAAATTTGGTATACTAACTATAAAGTTTGTCAGTTACAATTTTAGAAACTGGAATAAGAGAAAGTTGCAAGGCAGAAATCAATTACCAACCAAATAAAGTTGTTTTTCTTCTTCTTGTTCTAAAAACCTTTTAGAGCTGTCTTAAAAAATTAGTGAAATTAAGAAAGTTTAGATGAGAATCCGTACGGATTTTAGAGCCGGAAGGAGTACCTAGGATCTAATTTTTTACTTCGCGCCAAATCTCGGAGAAATCTATAGAGAAGGAGAAGGAGATAACATTATGTTTTTGTTGATTTGGTGAAGGCATTCGATAGAATGAATAAGGAAGATATATTGAAGGAGATGGGGTTGGTTAAAGGTACTATAACTAGCAGTAAGCAGTCTATTTTTAAAGTGAATAGAAATGTTAGGACTGCGAAGGACGAATGGAAGAATGTCAGGAAACTTCGAAACAAATAATGGCATCCGGCAAGGGTGCAATATGAGCCCGCCTTTTATAATATACAGGAACACGCAGCTTTTAAACAACTGTGAAGCTTTTTAGAAGAAAAATAAATATAATCTTCTAATTGTTGCACACAGGCCAGAAAAAAAAAAATTAGAAGAATTATCGATCAGATACAATGTGATATTTTTTGGAGTTATAAGAATAGTTTCTCACTGTTCTGTCAGATAGTATAGGCAATAAGCCACACTTTGTTGTAAAGCGGTATAGTATTTTTAACGCCGTCTGCAGTTAAGAAAGTTTATTTACTTTATATGAGGGAGTTATGCGATCTAGTCAAATTTTCTAACTTTTGTATTTCACCAGAAATACATGTGATATAATTCCAAAAAAAAAAGAGTTTTTATAAATTGCCTGCGCATTATAGTTATTTGCCAGCATAAACCAAAAATGAAAAAATCACCCAAAGCTAAAACTTAATATGTCGTTTAGGTGCTGTCAAAGGACGCGAGGTTTTGAAAAAAAATCGATCAGTCGGAAGTTCCACTTTATCGAAGGAATGTTTCACTTTTTTTGCGATTTTCTCCGGCTGCAACGATTATCTTTAAAATTGGTATATTAAGTACAGATTAAGAGCTACAACTTCCATTTGAATCATTTTCGTGGTATTCTGGAGGAATGATAGTATTAAGCTTTTCTCTAAAGTACTATTTCATTGTATTATATGTATCCATTATTGATATAATATTAATAAAAATTAAATACTTTGCAAAAATTTCGTGTTTGAAAAAAATCGGTTAACCGGAAGTGCGTCTTTATTGATCAGAGTTTTTTCAGTTTTCTGCGTTCTTTATAACGACTTTACGAGTTTCATTAGACAGTTCACTTATATAGTGTACCCTGATTACTTTTATTTGGAATTTTTCCCCCAAAAAATTGGTTTTGGAGGAAATTCTGGGGAGCTGCCAAGATCATGTTGACTCCCTAAGTGTGGTTTTTTTTATAAAATTATTATGGAATAAGTGTGGCTGGATTTTTCATACTCTTTAAAACTCAGAAAACTTATCATTGAACGTTGTTCTACCAAAGTACAATTTTTCACCGTTGACTGAGGAGTAATAGACGTTATACATAAGAGAATAGTGGTCGGCCAGCTGTTTTAAATATTGATAGCAGGGTTGCCAACTTATGGTGCAAAGTATTGTTATGCTTATATTATATGATTTACTTGTGAGTAAACTTCACAGTAGATTAGATAAATAAAAAAATACATATGCTTGCAGATAATTTTTTTTTTTTTTTTAATTGAAGGCGCGTAACATCTATGGTCATTGACGCCCGGAACCTTCTCAGTGCACTGCCGGCCTCCGGTTCTCTCAATACATGTAGAGGCTCCTAGGAAGAAAAAATCTAAGGGTGGCAACACAGCTGGACTCGAACCTGGGTCCTCCGCGTGGGAATCCAGTACGCTAACCACTTAGCTATTCCCTTTGCTGCAGATAAATAAAAAACTATTAAATCTAAAATAAAACAAAAATGTTTTTATAAAAAATCATCTTGTATATGATGCAGACAATAGATATAAATTTTAATTGTGAATTTAGCGCTTAGCTTTAATTGGATGAGCAATTTTTTACGAATTTAAAAGAAAAATCATGATATAACTAAAACTGTAGCTGTTTTTTTCTTTAAGAAATGAGGCCGAATAAATTGATTTAAAATTTGATCTAATTTAAAAAATTCTTCTTCTTTTAATAGATAATTACTGTAGAAACTTTAAAATATCTTTTCTTTTACATCTAAACTAATCAATATATTGTGTGGCCAACAGTTCATTAAAATCTATATAATTAAATAACTTAGTGAATTGAAATACGCAGTTATATTCTAAAATGCCCAAGATTCTGTGGGTGAGATAGAATAAGATCTATTACGTTAATAAAAATATCTAAACAGACAGGTACTTATTTTTTTTATTTTATTTTATTTTTTTTTTCATATTATTTTTTATTTATTGTTATAAAAAATCTAATCCAGAAAAAATTACAAACACTAAAAAAATAATATTAGTTTCTTTTTAATGAATTTTCTTAATAAAATTTACTTTAACTGAACCTAGGCCAGAAAGAACAATTACTGTGGGATATTATCTCTACATTAATAGATTTTAAAAGTCAAGGATAAAGTTGTAATAAAGATAGAAAAACATTGCTTTAGAGTTTAGAGTTTGCAGTTATGGACTTCGCATTGTATCCAATGTAACTAAAGTTGGGGCATTTCAGTTAGCACGGGACTATTATAAGATATTACCAATGAGGTTTTTTTTTTTTTTTTTTTTTGTTTAGAAACTAGCTACAGCTCTCTTTGATTTATAAATTTTTGTTTTGTTTATTGGCTAAAAAGTAATCGTTGATTATAGGGCAAAGTTTATATGTACGAAGAGCCTAGTAAGTTTGGCTGAGGTAAATGTAATTCTTATTTACCATTAAATATGTGCATACTAGTACTATGTAAGTATTATTTTAAAAATCATATCTGAAATTTAGTTAGAAAATTTGTCATTTGCTGGTCGACCAACATTTCTTGAATCTTGTACCATTTATGTGAACCCTTCTCTCCTAAGGAGTTTAAGGGCTTTCACCAACTTCATAGAAAATATTAAGGTGAAGAATACGTCTTAGGGGAAAAAAAAAACATGAAAAATTAAACCACATTAATAATAATTACAAAAAAAAAATAATTCATTTTCAAATTAACTTAGGAACTCTTGTTTCAAGAATTGTATTTTAACATCTAATTATAAACTAAATTTGTGATAGCTTTTAATAATTTAAACAAAGTGGGCGGTAAAATGCTTTTTTATGAATAAATTGTTATCAAAATATAAGCAGTTGTTCTTAAAAGTATTTTTATTATAAATTATTAAATACTTTTGGTTTGTTTCGTGATGAATATCATTTATCAATAAAAAGTTTTACTTTTAGAATTATTTATCTATCCTTGGGATAAAGGAGCATTGTCCTTATTTTTACATTCCCCTATTGCTGTGAAAGAAACTATTGTGATATTGACGAATTTTCGAAATTGAGTTATTACAGAAGTAACACTGTAATAAATATAGTTTTTTTTTTTTAATGAAATTTTATCCACTTTAATTATATAAAAAAAAAAGTTTATGGTGGTTCAGCCACCAAAAACAACATGGATCTGAATAAATCTACCGAGATATAATCTAGATTGGAAATTAAAGGGAAGGAATAGGCTCGGTAGACACAGAACAGCATGGGTGACTGCTAAATGAATGCCTTTGTGGGGTGGGGCCTTACACAGGAAATGGTTTTGGGCTAGAGAAAGGAAAGAAATGCCTAGCATAGGTATCCTAATGGAGAAAAAAAAGGAAAAATTAAAACAAAGTTTTTTTTAATTTTTAATTATTTTATGCTAATCAAAATAATGGCCAGGTCATTAAGATCCGTAAAAAAAAACCCTATGGCACAACAGCCCATGAAGGGCTAGACGGCAGTTTAAATAGGGGGGACGTGTGGTAAGCACGCCGCAGTTCCCATGCCGTTTACTTCCGGCCTTCGCTACTTAAGGCGCTACTAACTGTAGCTTCCCACTTTTCATCACGATGCTGGGTCAACACTGACTTTGCCCTCATGGGAATCGAACCCTGAATTCTCGCACGAAAGACGAATGCGCTAACCACTAGACCATCGGGTGAGGACTGAAAATATACATTTCAAAGATTTTGATTCAGTCGAGGTGGAATCAGTCTTCTAGAAGGTGTGGGCTCGCCTATATGGGGTGAGATGTTGATGGTAGTGTGTCTAAGGTGAAGGGTTGTCAGTTAGTTCAATCATAAGTGTATGAATGTCTGATATATCAAGTTCTCTATATATTTATATGTGTGTTCCTTCTAAAGTAAGGGGCGTATAATGCGATTCAGAGTACTTTGTTTTGAAATTTCTGTAATCGTTTCGTCTTATTCCTTCCCTTTAATTTCCAATCGTTTCTGTAATCGTGTTGCTGGATGTTTTCCAGATTGGGCATCCATAGAAAGTAAAGGAATGTAATGCTTATTTTTTTTTAAGGCCGGTTTTGATCAGCTAATGATCAGGTGTCGTGGTCATGTACAGATATCAAACATACTTTACGATATATTCGTATTAATGCATTAAATAAAATCCAAAGGCTACGACTGGGAATCGATCCCAGTACTACCAATATATCTCAGCTTGGCCCTGTCAAGCCTCTAACCACACAGATAGTGGCGCTAGTGGGATATACCTTCATGCAGTTCGATTATGAGTGAAAACAATATTTTTTTGTTAAGGGAACCTTAGCAATGGTACAAAATCTCCCTCCTCCCAAATCTGGTCTGAAGCAGGTATACGTTTTTGTCTTGCTGCAATGTTTGCAACTCTAATGATAAATTTTCTTTGAATGGATATATTTTTGTAAACATTTAATAGGACTAAAATATTAATAAAGGTGAGGAGGGAATTAAGTATGTTCTTACTGCTTTACCTGAATGTGCCCCGAACTATTAGTATAGCAGTGCCCTCTCCGTCAACCGCTTACCTTGACTCACAAATCCTCCTGAATACCTGAAATAAATATTTCCTGAAAACGAGTAATAGTAGGTTTATTTCTGTGCAGAAAGCATTCCAACTTTAAAGAAAATTGATGTAGCCCTTGTAGTGGAAGAAAGAAATGAAAGAAAATAAGAATATTGAAAATAGTTTAGTGAAATAATCTTGTGAATTTAGCTAGTTCCAATAGTGTATTTTAGTGAAGGGGAAAGAGCCAGGTACTATAATGTAGGTCAATGCAAACCAATAGGCAAAGGGCAAGAAACAATTAGGGTAACACAATACACTCCCTCCAGACATACCAGCATTATTTGAAAAGATTTGTACTAACAAGAGAAGGCATTCTTTCAAGACAGTCTACATTCCGCTTTCAAACAAGAATAGTCTGAAATAGACATTCAATCAGAACACTTGTCTTTCGCTCTCTTAGCATCAGTGCCAGTCATAAGTTAAAACATAAGAGCTTTGCACTTAATCTAGATAAATAATTGATTATATAAACATAATTCTTGTGATATTGTAAAATATTTAAATATCTTTAAAAATAATATATTTAGTTTAATCTACCAGTGTTTTCTTGATTATTTCTTAATACTTCTATCACTATCTCAAACATAAAAACAAACCCTTTACAAAACCGCTCACGCCACAAGCTACAACTACACTACAACACATCACACCAATACCATTTCACCCTTTTCGTGAAAATACAAAAGATCAATCGTATCAATCTGTAAAAAGCACACTTTCAAGTTTCTTCAAATTTGATGCTCTAGCAGCGCGTAATTTAGGTGGTAGAACAAAAAAATTATGCTGATATAGAATTTTAGAGGAAATGAACAATGAACTCCCCCAGAACTTTCCAAAAAATCAATGTCAGGAAAAATGAAGTTGTAGTTATTTACATGTGTAGATAATACACAATGTTCAAAGAAAATCGTTAAAGACATTTTTGTAAAAAATTTCAAAAAACAACAATGAATGACCCAAACCTTCATGTCAGATATGATGGCGGTATAGGTAAACGGGATATGAAGGTTCAGGTAGCTGCGATTTTCGTCTTTGAGGTATTTTATTCAAATACACGCGCCACACAAATTTTTGTTTTTTCATTGTATTTGCTTCAAAATTGCATTTCCAGTGAAAATCAATATGGAAAATTTAACATATTTGCAATTCTAATAGGAGAACGCTCCTCTTTTGAGGAAAATTAATTCAATACGCGTTGAGAGCTTCATGTTGCCGGGGCCAGTCGCTTCAGGGCGCTTCAGACTGGCTAATGGGCTACACAACCTTTAAATATCAAGCAGCCATCAAAGCAACATCCAATTCCATCATGAATATAAAAAAATCCATTAGTGTGTGATTGAGACAATTTGGGTGGTACATATCTCAATCTAAATTCAACATTTTACAATCAATATTCGAAGCAGTTTAAAAGCAACAATAAAACTTTGAATAAATCAGTATTTTACAAAAACCTACAAGTTATACTAAGAAGTGTACAATCAACTTTCCAGAAGTGTAATAATCACTATCATGAACTTTTATAAACTAATCCAAGTCAAATTCGTAACTCTCAATGATTTTTCAACATATTAGCTTCTTAGAAGTTATCAACAGTCTTCACTCAGCTCTCTGTCAGGCCAGAAATTTCTTTAACAGCTAGCCAATCAAGCTAATCATCCATTAGTAGGACCAAGAGCTTCTAACTTGTCAATATTGTCTCTTTACGTTACGATCTCGCCACTTAGCTCGGCTACAGATTTCTTTTTATATACACTCTGACTTTTCCGTAGTTTCGTTAAAATACGAGAATAATCGTGTGAGAGTAAGAGCAAACAATTTTCACCATCACTATCACCGCATTACTGTCACTACAACACAATACTTCCTCTTACAACAGTAAGAGGAAGTAAGACAACAAAACAAAAGGAAAATTTAGTAATTTATTATAACCAAGAAATGGTAACAAGAAATAATAATGGGAATGCTTTATTCCCGTTTTTTTTTTTATCTATTCTTTGGAAGACCGCTATAAAATAGATTAAATTATTGAGACCACGACAGTGGTTTGTTATAGCCGACATTTCGTTCATATTGCAATAGGCTTCTTCTGCGTGGTATTGACTTGATTACTAGATGAACACTGGCAAAAAATCAGGATGAATAGTTACAGCCAGGACAAGCAATAGAGGGCGGAGCCAACTCCCCCAAAATCTTCCTTCCTCCTCCTGCTCACAAAGAGAGAAAATGGAAAAGAAAAACTATTAATAGGATGATGTCTTGTAAGAGTTCTCACCCTCAATTACGTCTCACTGATATACGTCGATGTGTCTCAACCCGACGTTCTAATTGAATTGCATCAAATGTGTAAATAATTTGCCTTCTAGCTGGTAATACCGTATGTCGCTTTTTGTCAGACAGTTTGATATCACAGATTTGCACAGAGCAAATTCAGTTTACACACTCAGTTTATAGTTTACAGTTGAGTTTGTATTCAGTCAGTATTCAGTTTACAGTTTAGTGTGTAAACTGAATTTGCTCTGTGCAAGTCTGTGTTATCACACTGTCTGGCAAACGTATCCTAAAGATGGGCTTTGCCCGAAACCGGTCAATGACCACAAAATGAAGCAGGCTATCATGGAAAATGTCGCTGACGTCCTTTATATTGTCAAGAGTATGAAAGCGCTAAAAATTCATCATTCGCCAGATCAGTAGAATTCATTACTTGCAAAATAAGTTTAGCACTCCTTTTTTTTGGGGGGGGGGTTTATATCATTTTAAAGATAATGCCTATATATCATCTAAAAGATAGTGACTAGATAGCTTTGTTAGAATTAATTTTTATAGCTTGATTAACATGACTAGTTCTTAAATAGTTAAATGAAAAGATTGAAAGTCTATTTTTTATGGAATAATTGAGGTGTCTGTTAAAAACCTTGTTCTTCATTAACGCGTATTTATTTTTAGTCATTCATTAACTTAGTAAGATACTCACTTCTTCTGAAAACTTCTTTCTGTTCATGTTATACTAACCTTCTACTACTTTTTTTTTACTTTAATTCAACGAAGTAGTTCTTTTTGTACAATCACTCTGTTTAAGGCGCCTTCCTGTCCAAGAAGTTTGCATGAGTCACGTCAGCTAGGTGGGGGCGTCATTTTGGAAAGTAAATGGAAAGAGGTGGTGGCATAGACAGGCTTATACACTATCCCGAATAGCGGTAGGTGAGGTCAGTTGTGGTCAGAGAACTCTTAGTCATACAAACGGCCCCCTATTTGTATACTCTTTACATTTTATTGTTATTGTTAAGGCGATTTTCTTTACATAAAAAACGGATTTGATAATCTTTCTTAGTATGTAGAAACGTGTTATACATTAATTGTATGAAATTCGGGTTAAACGTGTTTATTCTTTATGGAGTGTGTTGGTATGCGTGTTCTCTAACAATAATCATTTTTTTTTTTTTTTTTAAGAATTATTTTGATATGACCATTAATCGATTTCTCACATTCATTACTATTTTACACGAATTATTATTATTTTTTTTTTATTATTTTCTTCCATTCTTTTGTCATTGTTCTTTACGTATTAGTATTATCTTAAGTATATTAAATAACTTTTATATTAATTACTTTATATCCTACACGAAAGGATTGCCTTTTATTAAACCTAGGTGCTTTTTTTTATTTCGTATCATTACTTCATTCTTACAGCTTCACAATTTCCGAATCAAACTTTACACACACACACACACACACATATTTTTACGAGTACTTTTTCTAACTGCCGTTAGAGGAAGTATTGTAATCGTGTCTAATTTTTCAAATAGAGTTTTCATCAGATATATTCGTTTTTAAGGTCCCCTGAGTCCAAAAAAGTGGTTTTTAGCAATTGGTCCGTATGTGTGTGTGTGACAGTATATCTCAAAAACGGAAAAATCGCAGAATATTCAAACTTGATATTTCGTTAAAGTGCTATCAGGAGACCTGAGAATAAGCTTTATATAAAAACCGTTCAACCGGAAGTGCCACTTTACTCAATTTTTTTTTTTTTTTAGTTTTTTGTGAATTTCTCGAAAACAACTCCAACGATTTTCTTTAAACTTGCTATATCAACTACACTCTTATAATGTACTACAACGTTTTTTGAAACATTTCTTGGGGAAAATTCATTTAATGACACTTTTGGGTGAGGAGTGGGGTGAAATTTTCCTTTAAACTGCTATTTTAGTATATTACACAATTCTATCATCTAAATAATATTAATTAGAATTAAACATGTTGACGAAAATCGGATGACCGGAAGTGCCTTTTTGCTGAAAAGTATTTTTCAGTTTTCTGCTATTTTCTCTAAAACGGCTCCAACGATACTTTCATTAAGCTAGGAATGTGAAGTATACATATAAAGAGCTACAACTTTTATTTGAAATATTCTCCTGATGTAGTCATTTAAGGGTGCTTTTGGGGTAAGGGTAGAGTGATGTTTCTATCTAAAGTGCTCTCATAGTTACTATACAATTCTACCATCTAGAAATAAATAGATTGCTAAAATTCCAAGTTTCAAGAAAATTGGTAAACCGGAAGTGCGTTTTACTGAACAGTTTTTTTATTTTCAGTTTTTGTGATTTTTCTCCATAAAACACAGCCAAATAAATTTGGTATACTAACTATAAAATTTGTCAGTTACAAATTTTGTAAACTTATTGCAGCGACTTTTTGAGAAGGAAGGAATATGAGGCGGTAATAATCAGGCTAAATTCATCTGCTCATTCGGCTACACTGGTATCTATGGATGACGCGAGGTAGATGTTTACAGTTATAAATTTTTTTCATCCATTTTGTCTTTCGGCGAATCCTCTATTCTGTTAATTCAGCAGTAGTCTTTGGTAATTATTTACTTGGTTCAGTTCTATGACTCAGGTTTTCTGAACGATTAAATAGTTTTTGAAGCGTTCTGCATTTGATTTAGCAGTGATTAATGATTTAGGCAAATTTAGTAAATTTTTCGTATCATTGATGAATTATTAAATATAGATGGATGTTAGAGTGAATTGGATACTAATCTTCAAGGAAAGGCTATTTTTTTTTTTTTTTTTTAGTGAGGAACGAGTGAAAAAATAAAAAATCTGTGTGAAACACTCACCTAACTTTCTCTTACTCCATTTCTAAAATTATAATTGACAAATTTTATAGTGTGTACCAAATTTAATGAAATTCGTTGAAAACTGAAAGAACTGTTCAGTAAAAGCGTACTCCCGCTTTACTAATTTTCATGAAACTCAGTAATTTTGGCCATCTATTTATTTCTAATTAATTTTGTTTGGATGATAGAATTGTATAATCAACTATGATGGCACTTTAGAGAAAACCATAACCCCACCCCTCCTCCAAAAGTGCCCTTAAATGAATTTTCCCAGAGAAATGTTTTGAATAAAAGTTGTAG
>JAAEAF010010810.1:0-29439 GCA_011037195.1 Triatoma infestans | reverse complement strand
CGTCATAGAGAGCTGCGATGTAACAATCTTGGCACAAGTATCTGGCTACCTGAATATGATTACATTTTTGCAGAGAACTGACTGCGCCAAGATCAATCCTCTAAGCAAAACTTTTATAATCAATTTAAAGCCTCACTCCGTAGAGAATCCTGCATCAAAATCTTTTTTCTGAATTAAGTTTGAAATAAAAATGATAATATAGGTTTCATGTATGTGTAACTGGGTAATAGCCTAGTTTAGAGAAAATGTTGATATATTTTTACACTTATGGTAAACAGATTTTCTTCAAATAAGGAATTCTAACAACAGTTCATACGAGAATAATGCACAATAACATAATTATATAATTGATATTATATAATAGTATTATACAATAAACAGGACGTCATGTAAAGGATAAATGGTAATTTACTTAATAACTTTTTCATTTGTCAAGTTTTTAAAATAACGTCAGACAAAGTGTCCACCGGTAGAGCGCAGACAAATTCGTGTCGTTTCTCTACGATTAATTTCACAACTCCCAAGAGTTTAGGTCCGGCGCAATCAAATCACATAATCGCATCTTTTTAAAACATGCTTCTACAAACTCTTCTTGCACATTTTCATCAACACTCGCAATGTTTTATACAAAAACCGACATATTTGGGGCGCTTCCCCATATGTTTCCGCCGAAAAACTAATAGGCGCAGATTGTTGAGCTACAGTGAGTGCCTTCGTTGTGTTGCGATAATTGAAGCATTGTTTCGGGCATAAATTAGAACAATTGCTGAGGAACTTGGGCGATTTAAAAAAAAAAAAAAATTCAAAATGTTTCTTAAACTGAAAAAACAAGATAAAAAGAAAAAAAAAATGAAAAAGCTATAATGCTAATGCTAAAATATCTATAGCTAAAAAACTAATGGGGTGGTTAATTTTGGGAATACCCGTGAAAGATGATAAAAACCGTAGATCTGAACTTTTTCATTTATCAAAATAAGCGCACACACACACACACACACACAGATCATGTGATAAAAATATTTTTCTCATAACCATATTATTTCCATGAGATTGTCTTTATTTTGAAAAATAAGATTTTTTTATAGATAATAGTAGTTGACATATATTTTATAAGCATTACCGCTTTAATATATCTCCTACATTTTGATACAGGGCATAAATTTGAAATGTCCGTCATCTCTCTCTCCTAGCTTTATACTATATTATATATTGAAGTGGTACTTTTGTGGAAAGCATAACGCTATTTTTTCCCCCCAAAACTTAACACAAAAATCAATTTTCCCGGGAAAATGTTATAAAAAAAAAATAAAAAGTGATAGGCATTTCATGAGTGCATAGTATATGAAGTTTTAAAAAAAAATCACTAGAGCTGTTTCGAGAAAATTACGAAAAAATAAAAAATAAACAAAAATGTTCGTATTCCTGATTTGGTAGAGTTGGTACCCAAAAAGGAAATACCAAGTTTACGCTTTTTCTGGGACTTTTCTTTTTTGATACATTCTGTTAACACCATATACAGACCGATTCGCTAAAAATATTTGTTTCGGGACCTCTGCCCCGAAAACATGTACCTCCAGTGAAAAATTCAGTTCGAAAATCTGCCACGATCGCAGTAACATCCCCCCCTCCTCTCAGTAAGAGTAAGAAAAAGTAAAATTTAATAATATAATCGAGTGTTTGGCTATTCATATATGAAGCGACGTAGAAAGATGTTGGGTCTTTATTGGAAGTCATCGTTTATTTTTTTTCTTTTTTACTTTCTCTTACTCCCTGTAAGAGGAAGTATTGTAATCGAGTCAAATTTTCGATATTGAGTTTTCACCGGAAACACATGTTTTGAGGTCCCCTGAGTCCAAAAAAGTGGTTTTTAGCAAATTGTGTGTGTATATGTATGTATGTGAACAGCATAGCTCAACAACGAAAAATCGTAGAAGGTTCAAACTTAACATTCCGTTTAGTTATCACCATGAGATCCGACAGTGGGTCATCTGTTGTGGTCAAAATTCCACAACCGGAAGTACCATTTTACTAGTTGGTTTTTTTACGTTTTTGCAATTTTCTCAAAAATGCTAGGACGATTTTCTTTAAACTTAGTATATCAACTACATATACAAAAAACTACAACTTTTATTTGAAACATTTCTCCGGGAAAACGCTCTGAAGGGCACTTTTGGGGGAGGGGTGGGGTTAGGTTTTCATCTAAAGTGCTATTTCAGTTTATTAGACAATTCTGTCACCTAGATAATGTTAATTAGAATTAAATTTGTTGTTGAAATTCCGTGTTTGAAAAAATCGGATAACCGGAAGTGCGTTTACTTTTTACCACTTTACTAAAAAATGTTTCTTCACTTTTTCACAATTTTCAAAAATAGCTCAGACGATTTTCTTGAAACTTCCTATATAATAAACTAAACTTACAAAGATCTACAACTTTTATTTTTAAAACATTTCTCTGGAAAAATTCATTTATGGGCACTTTTAAGGGAGGGATGGGGTTGTTTTTCTCTAAAATGCTATCATAGTTGATTATATACAATTCTATCATCCAAAGAAAATTAATTAGAAATAAATAGATGGCTAAAAAAATTCCAAGTTTGAAGGAAATCAGTAAACCGGAAGTGTGCTTTTACTGAACAGTTTTTTTTTTTTCAGTTTTCGTCAAATTTCATTAAATTTGGTACACAAACTATTAAATTTGTCAATTATTATTATTTTGAGAACTGGAGTAAGAGAAAGTTGTGTGAGTGTTTCACATCAGGTTTTTTTAATTTAAGGCGAGTCAAC
The DNA here is from genome assembly GCA_011037195.1 of Triatoma infestans. Taxonomy (NCBI): domain Eukaryota; kingdom Metazoa; phylum Arthropoda; class Insecta; order Hemiptera; family Reduviidae; genus Triatoma; species Triatoma infestans. Next base: position 26,655 of record JAAEAF010010810.1, on the reverse strand, counting down.
ATCTATAGTATTGGCGCCCGGAGCTTTCCCCGGACCAGTGAGCTGTAGAGGCTCCTAGGAAGAAAAAATCTAAGGACGCTAACCACTTAGCTATTCCTTTCCCTAAAAAAGTCTTAATTTAAAAGTTACAAATTAGCCAGTAAAGTCCCTCAAACTCTTGTAACTGTTATATACACCACCACCTCATGCTTCCTCTCATTTTTCATGCGGAATATTATGCGGGTCCAAATAAAAAAGTTATGCTAGAATCCTTGGGGAGTCACCTACGCTAACTCCTCCTAATTTCATGGAAGACTTTTTTACACAGATGAACATAAAAGATTATAATTTTTTTGTTATATGTATGTTAATATATTTTAATAGGACAAAAACTTGAAAAATTATATGAATAATAAAAATACAGGGCAGTTAAAAATTCTGACACACTGAATAAAAAATAAAAATCAACAAAAATTTGCAAGTTTAAAGAAAAATAAAATGTGAGCCAAAATAAATATTCCTTCCTATCTTGTTAGAATTAGTTACTATAGAGATACAATGATCATGTGTATTACGGCAGGAAGAGTGGATATATCTAGTGGGCAGCTAGCAGTAGCATTAAACCGTGGAGGAAGGGGCGAAAGAGATAGAGCGATAGAGATGGTGGTTGAACGAAGAGAGAAAGGATCTCTTGTTGGTTTTCACTTATCCGGCGGAAGTGATGACCTCAACTGAACCTACACATCCGGTGCCACTCAAGCCTTTTACTCAGACCAGACTGTGTGTGTGGACAGAGGCCAACCTGCCTCTCTAACAACATATTGTTTCATAAAAGTAGATTTTCCTAACTAAATACACACCACCATTCATTCTACTGTTTATGTCCTACATGTTAAATATGTCCATTCCATTGAAAAGATAACTTCCTAAAACTAGACTTTATTATGTTCTAATTATAAAACATTGCTATATATCCGTTTCAGGCAATGAAACAGCTGTAAATGACATCAGAATAATAATTGTATCTTGCTTATCTTTCAGAGATTAAAAATTCATAACTTGATACATAGCACAGAGAATTTGCATTTAGCCATAAACAAATTAAATCTTATAATTAGAAAATTCACCATTTTCAACTTAATGATCACAATGGATAACACTAAATTTATTCAAAACTAAGTTTTGAGGGTCACCACCATGTTGGCAACAGTTGATTTTCACCCTTCAAGCCAAAATGTACTTTTATTAAATTTAAATAAATTAATGCCAGGAAAACTTAGAAAAGATATAGTTGAAAAATCTGTTTTAATTTGGTGATAATCCCATGGTTGCCCACTCGTGTCCTTGAAATTAGGCAAACATGTCCGCCAGAGCCGCGGGGTCATGTGTTCGAGAACCACACCCGCGCTGCGTCCCTGTTTCCAAGTATTCTTCTGCACGTTTTTTTTAGTCACAAGACGAAATCATGTGCTCTCAATTTTTTTATGCTGTTCGTTAAATTCTTTATTTAGTTAACGTTACTTTTTTTTTTTTTATCAACAACTTTTCTTTTTTTTGAAAAGGCCATAGCAGACTGTGGTGGGTTGCAACATATGCAAAAACGCCTCAGATTATAGAGTGCGGCGGCATAATGTAGAATCGAATCTCGCTGTCACTGGTGTCGCCTATGCCAAGAACAAGACCACACCAGTATAAACCATAGCCCGCTCCCCCATGGCTCGAATAGTAAACTAATGTTTTTTTTTTCATGGTGTCCAATGTGTTTAAAGTAATTTACTGTCATATTCGAACACTAGCAATAATATTGACCAATAGTAATAAAGACTGGAGTGGGAATAACATTCCCATATAAAAAGGCGTATTAAATCAACTTAATATAGGCGCGCATAAGTAAAGATAATAATTAACAAACATATTAACATAATAACAAATAATCTTAACAAACATAATTTTACTCAATGTTCAGTTGGGTTAGAGATTATTTAGAATTCCTAGTTTAAAGAACCAGCTGAATCTTTAACAAGAAAATTACAGGAATCTGAAAAAATATATCTACACTCTATTATCCCGGATAATCCTCCAAATCGTTTAAAAACGACTTCATTTTTTTCCGACCATTTTCCTGGAACTTAATAGAGAATATTTAGTATCCAGGCAAACAAATAAATAAATAAATACAAAATAAATAAATAAATATGCCAACAACACTGGTTGTTTCGCTAATGACGTCAAAACCCGGTTGTGGCATTTAACTAAAACTCAGTGAGCGAACATAACTTTATGTATAAATAAATATTTTATACCTTTATACTTTTGTGGATGTATAAATAGGTGTATAAATTTAAAATCAAGTAAAAATATCTTTAGTGTAGGTGGAGAAAGTTCGTCATCAATTCCAAATGAAGTCGGATGGCATTGTATTATTTATGTCAACAGTTAATAGTAATGCTAAAATAGTTTTCAAAAATATCCTTAAATACAAAATCTGATTATACGATGGGTAATTTATAAAATGATAAATAATAATGAACTAAACATGCATTGGGTCGAAAATGATCAACGACTTGATAATAATGTTAAACCATAAAAAAATGGGGATCTGAGAGGCAATGCCCATTCGAAATTATTGTGCGCCCTTAATTGCAAAAATCTTGGGTTTATTTTATTTATTTATTCCATGGCATAATGAGTATAATTTCCCAGTAGTTTTGGTATTCATTGACTTTCCGAACACATTAGATAGAGTGTATATACATCAGCGATATTGGAGATTCTATGGCAGAACGGAATAAGATGGAATATATTTCGACCTATTATATTATATATATTCTAATTCGAAATTGGTAATTCAAGTGGAATCCGAATTTCAAGAGATTAAAGTAGAAAAAGGCCTCCGACAAGGTGATATCCCGTCAGCTACATTGTTTAACATGATCCTGGAGAAAGTGTTTAATAATTTGGAGTGGGATGGCAAGGGACTGAGAATCAATGGTGAGTGGTTGACGTATTTAAGATTCGCCGACGATATAGTGTTAATAAGTAACAATGTAGAAGAGGCAACAGAAATGACTAAGGATCTAATTTATGAAGGAGGAAAAGTAGGACTAAAGATCAATTATAATAAAACTAAGATGTTATTCATTAATTGTGAATATGATGGAAGTATAAAAATTGAAGAAGAAGAAATAGGGCAAGCAAGTCAAGTCATATATTTGGGTCAGAAAATCACTAAAAATTGATTGGTAGGAGAAATACAAAGGAGAATCGCGTTGTCATGGAGAACATTTAACAGATATAGAAACATCTTTAGATCCAATATAGATATAAACAAGAAAAAACTATTTAATACGTGTGTAATACCTGTGCTTATATATGGGGCAGAATCATGGTATGTAACTGCCAGGCTGGTCAACAAAATAAGAATAGTAGTAAGAGCAATGGCCAGGCTAATGTTGGGAATATCTAGAAAAGACAGGAGAACTAAAATGTGGATAAAGTCAATAGCTGGATTGGAGGATATTGCAAAAATTGTTATGGATAGAAAATGGAACTGGGCGGGACACCTCATGAGAAAGACAGATGGGAGGTGGTCAAAGAAAGTGGTTGAGTGGTATCCGTTGGGCCTAAAGAGGAAAAGAGGAAGACTTCCAGTCAGATGGGATTTTGAATTTAGAAAAGCATGTGGAGGAGCAGTCTGGCAGCGATGTACAACATGGGACAGGAAAGGGTGGATAAGAATGAAAGAAGTTTACCTGGGTTTAGAGTGTGGGAAATTAAGAAGTGGGGGTTAACAGCGCGAGGTGTAATTGTAAAGATACAACATATTTATGTATTTTATTGCTCTGGATGTGGGAGGAAGATCCGGTTGATTTGCAATAATGTTATCAGTAATCAGTAATTAATATTTTGAATAACAGATTTATTGTTTACTATTTATTTTGATTACTTTGATTTATTTATATATCATTTTAAAGACAAGAATTTAATAAATTTAACAAATAGGAGAGGAATGGTTTTAAAAATTCGTTTTAAAAGGTAATTAATAACGAAGAAGTTTATTTAGCTGATTATAGTATATTTGTAAGCAAGTTTTTCTTTTGATTAAAATGATTATAGAAGAAACTGTATAAATGTACTAACTACAATATATTACATGGAAGTACTAACTGAATTCTATACCTTAAAAGGTACCACACAATTTTTGCTGAATTGCAGTTTTTTTATAAAAAGAATTACTTATTCATTAATGTAATTGTAAGTAACAGCAATAAATGGCTAATATAATTCCATGGCAACTTCTGAAATAAATTTCCGTATTTATCAACATAAATATTTAAAGCTAAATTTGGATTTCTTCAAATTCATTAAGTTAATGAACTGTTGAAAAAAAAAATAAATAAATAAAGTACTATTTACAAAATAGAAACAAAACAGATTGATCTGTTGAAAAACGCCGACCACATTTAACTAATGTACCCTTAAACATGTAAATATTTCAATGGGGATGCTTTTATAAATAGAAATAAGCAAGAGACGAAATGGTAAAAATTTCAGAGGTGTTGAAACTATAAACACTGATCTTGTGAACTTAGTTACGGCATTCTCCACTTATTTTAGGTTTGTAGACTGAAGGAATACTGTATTATAAGGACCTTAGCAGAGAGAGAGAGAGTAAATCCATGAGAAGGAGAGGTTGTCTAGGTTAGAGGGGAAGTGTTCTCTGTCCAGACACCCATCTGCTCCAGACTGTTCTAATATATAAATAAATTACCAAAAAGGAGTAGAGACGTTACACATACGGTTAGGGAAAAATCTCTCTTCTCTAGTTTCGCTTGATGACCTTCTGTCTGTGTGTCAGTGTGTGTGGGTTTTATTAGGGCATGTACCCAGTCCTTAAAAGGGTAATCTACGTCTGTTCCAAGTTTTCAATATATACTGTGACACTTGTTTTTAACTATTTGAAATATAATACTATTTTTTCCTCCCTAAAACAAGGAAAAAAGATTATGTTTGTAAATGTTTTGTAAACCACACTTTACGTACAAAATAAAAGCAATTTTTTGTTTAACAAATAACATTTTTCTTTAAAACAACACGGCTGGGTTGAGAGAGAAACTAAAGTTTTCTAAATTAACTCTTGACATATTCTATATCCATTTGAGGAATCAGTTTATCTGTACACGATTGTATCCGACATACTATTTAGGAATTCTGATATTTATTCAAGCAATATTAACACAAATATATAATATAAAAAAAAAACGATAAATATCCTTAAATATATGGAACTTAATTCACTGTATATGATTTAACTGCTACCAAATATAAAAACGCCTCATTAACATATCTATCTACACTAAAACCCATTTGGTTCAAGGCTGTTACCTATAAAAGATTCAATCTTATCAGTTGTCAGTTTTGTGCAATACAATCGCTGTAATAAAACAAAAATAAAAAATAAAACTTATGATCTTTCATATTTAACAATCCGCCCAATTTTACTGACCAAAAAAGTCTTATCCAATCATATACAACAGAAGATAGAATAACAATTTACATAAACCATAAGTTAAATCTTTCTGAATGTACAAAAATCGGTAATAATTTAAAGTCACACATCAAAGTATTACCGGGTCACACACATCACTCTGTCCTCTGACTTGCAATCTCTTAAACAAAAAAAACGATTGAAGGGCTTTGTTTGAAATTGTTGAAAGAAGGTTTCATTAGGAACGATAAAAGCTGCATTATGCGGAACATCTGTAAGAAACTAGCTTCAGATGTATATCTGGTTTGGTTTGGGCCACTTTGAGAATACAACCTCCTTAGAGAATTCAACTTAGTAGTTGAATGTTGTTGGTACGGGTACGGAAAGAGATCAGCATACAGAATTCCAACAGGATAGTTTAAGGGCTCGGCTCCCGCACACTATACTTTTTAATCGTTTGGTCGGATTGGGCTGCTAGTGCGCGCACACTGGGTCAACTAAAACAGTCGGGTGAGTAAGCAAACAAACATGTCAAACAGTCGGCCGACCATTGCCGAATTAACGGAACTAACCTAACTATCGGCCAACTAAAAACCGGCAAGTTTGCGCGCGCGCATGAAGCGCCAATACTGATTAGTTGTTGGCCGATAGTTTGCCGACTGTTTAGTTTGAAAGCAATCGTGTAAGCCCATCAAACAAATTTGTCGGCTGATTCCGAATCACTGCAATATGCGGACTTGCATAAATTTTCGTACTGATAAAGAGTCCAACCGAACTATCGGCCGATAGAAAATTTGTGGTCTGCGGAAAGCCTAAAACTATTCCGGATTACGCACAAACCTAGTCGTTAAAGGGAGTTTCTTTAAGATAGTTGTTTAAGATATGATAATCAATATCTTCACTCACTCATAGTATTTACATTCATCTTTGGCTCCTTGATGGACTTGAATATCTGTCCCATTACTTTATGACCGGAAGAATCAGTGGGCGGGCAAACGCAAATTGTTTTCAAATAATACATCCAACCGGTCTTCATCATTACTGCGATGGACTATGATTAATAATTTTTGTAACATTAAAATATAGTTAGCCTTGAATTCAGTTCTTTTGCTTATGTCTGTATGGATATTGATAGAACAATAGGAAAGGCTGTTCTTACAGACTCACAAAATCTTGTGTAGTATATAAACATAACTGAGATTACTAAAAAGTAAACTAAGAGTACTGTCTAGAGCGCTATTATGGAGTGTAAACTTGCAATCATGCTTAAGAACTTCTAAACTATGTAGGAACAATATTCAGCAATGAATATACGAATTAATCCATTTGGAATCTTCAATGTCCAACCATGAGAACACGAGTTTATTCGTAACCGGTCTTAAAATGTTAATAAGGCTAAAAGGTGGGATTATAAGGTAGCTGTAATTAAAAGGAAAGCCTCATTATCAAGATTGGTCCAGAAAAACCTCTATGATAAGAGAATTTCTTTAAATGAAAACAAATCTAATACAACTACAGCTAAAATAAAATCTAATGAATAATACAGATAAATAAAAATAAGGAAATTATTGTAACAGTTTTTAAGAAAAAATGAGAAAACAAAGTAGTTTTTCCTGACATTTTTTTTTTCTTACAGAAAACTTCATTACATAACTTACGATAAGCTAAATTACTGAATACTAAATTTCAACTTTCTTTTATTTACTTCATCAACAACAATGGTAGTAGAGAAGTAAAAAAAAAATTAAATGAACTCAAATTGAAGTTGGTATCTGATCATGAATGCTATGTTACATTTTACCCCAGATATCACGCAAACCTTTGTTCCTTTAAATATAAACACAGGTTCTAAGCAGCTCTCATACATTTTCAGCAATTCTTTGATAGTTACTGTCGACATAAAACAGTGAGTAATAGTGCGCGAGTTTTGTATTGTGTGAGAAATTTATATGGTAATTTGAGTGTTTCTAATTATACGTACTTTCAGATTCAAATAATTAATAAACAAAGTTAAGGGAGAACCTTAAATGGAGACTAAACAAAATTTAAAAAAAAAAAATTCTGTACATTTCTCAGAAACACATATACCATTTCCAAAAAGATTTTTATATAACCAAGATTTTAGCTTGGCTTACAACCCTAAAACCGTTCGCCAAGTCAATATAGAGATAAAATCTAAAATTTAAGTGAGACGGTGAAAAAAAACTGGATTTACTGGTGAAGAAGAACCAATCAACTATGTTTGACTAGAAAGTGCAGACACAAATTTTGAAGAACCAAGGCTTTTTTTTTTTATGCAGCAACATATTTCATAAAACGATCCAAATTAAGAATCATAAACCTGGAATATATATTCTCATGTTTTTGCAGTACTCCAATATCGCTCTTTCATCAAACATGGACCTTCTACTAAATATTTGGTTAACTTCAAAATTTATACAAGGAGAGAATTCTTTCTGACCAAAAATCGGCTTTCAGGCCCATACGAATCAAGTGCTTGTTAAATCTACAGCGGCCAATAAGAAAGTCTACAGTCATCTATAAGGCCGCAAGGCTTTGTTGGAGTAGCTCTATAGTAAGCCTGGGCGAGTACATGTTGATAAACTTTTTCGTCTCCTGTAGTTTAAATTTTTTTATCCACCATTCTTGTGATCTATCCCGCAACCATGCTACGATGGCTCTATCCAAATGCTTTATAAGCATTTTGCAAGAAGAGTTGAGGTCCAATAAATGTTCCTACGCAGCCCTTCCTGAATCCTCAGTAGATACCTAAAGGGAATATCAAAAGTGAACTTCCTAGAACTTACTACGTATACTGAATAGTTTTTATGTAAGCATAACCCCAATAACCCTGCCACCACATTCACTTACATGCGCAAGTACATATACGTATTTATACATTTTTCAAAATTCAATTTTCCGTGTTCATAGGTCTCAAATTTCCGTGAAGTTAACCCATAGGTCTCAAAAACATTATTTCCGGTGAAACAATACTGAAAATCTCACACGAATGCAACATTTACTCGTGTAGCAAAAAACCAAATAAGTGACACTTTTTTGTGTGTGGGGCGACTGAGGGTTAATTAAACCAATCAATTTATTGTTTACAGCATCCTTAAAAGGAATTGCCGGACAAATAATTACATTTAATAACATAATAAATAATTTTACGATAAGATAATTTGCTATGTTTTCAGATTAAATAAAATTACATAATGTAAGCAGTTACACAGTAAGTGAATTTTATAACTGAGATCATAATTCTGTAGATAAAGTGAAAAAGAGATCATTCTGAAGAGGAGAACACTGAAGCAAATTCATGTAATATAGTAAACATAAAAAAAAAAACTTAGAGCGATCGATATCGAAAGTGTGATTTATGGGTAAATGAAAAAAATCTTTTTAAATTAAGCCGGATATGAAATAAGATTCGTTGCGCTCATTTTATTTTATGAAAGCGGGTATCGCTTAGGGTCTTAATGAAAAGTAGCATCGTACAAAATCTTATAAGTGGAAAAACCAGGAAAAAAGCTTGGTTAAATTAGAATGTATCTTAAGGGAGTATGAGTTTAGCCTGCCTGCCAAGGCGCTAGGAGTTTTCAGATTTATGCCCTTAGGAAAAAGAACAGGAGTGGAGTCGAACGAATTTACTACAATATAGCCTGTAATATAGTAAGGATTTCGTAATAACCCTGTTGTATTATAAAGGCCGGGTCTCGAGGGGGATTGAAAAGTTTTCTCATAAAGTGGGATGGTTGGTATCTGGAGGGAAAAGGGGGGCAGCGGTTTTCAGTTTGTGACATCACGTGGGGATGGGAAGTGCTGGTTAGCAAATAGTATGAGGGGCGATAGGATTTTCGCCTGTATGCTACAGTCGGCTGGGACCTGGTGATGGGCAGCTTCAAAATTAGATAATCACACTTGCAAGGGAGAAAACTACACGGAAAAAAATACCCTTCTCTGACTTTTCCCCTGTAGGAAACTATATGACAAAAACTGTTAAGTAACTTTAAACAAACTAACTAAAGCGCTTTTATAATCTAATTTATTATTAATGAATTTTTTACTTGATTTGTGCTGTTCAGTGTAGCAAATTGGATTACAAATAAAGTTTAAGGCAGCTTAAAGTCCCGGCAGTGCTACCCTTAAGATTTACCCTCAATTTCCGCTGTTGGGCAGGTGTCTTTAAAGGAAGATCATATCTAAACCAGTACAGTGCACTGAAAACACAACTAACAAGGCTGATGTGGAATTGAGGCAAGCGTAATTTTCAACTATCTATTTCTAACTAAAACACTAAAATAAAGTATTTGTAGGGCAAGACCTACCAAATAAATGAAATTTAATGCAAACTAGTGAAATATTTTTTCTGTTTTAAATCGCTGTAAACAAACTTATTCCAGTTATCTGCGTTTTTATTGTTCAGAACCTGTCCATCTGATCAATTCTACGGATTTCCCGGTTCATTTCAATGAACTTTCAAAATAAATATACGCCTGGTGGAACCTCAATTTCAAAAAAAACTCATAAAGACTGCATATTAAAATGGAAATATTTTATAAAAGTTTCTGTAAATAAAAGAAGTCTGAATTATCATTTATATTTCGTTAAAATTTGTAATATTTTGGTTTACTAAATACAGAACTATGTGCAACTGAATAAATAACTAAGTGCAAAAGCATGCTATTTGCTATTTCATTATAGAAAACTAATTTCACTATGTACACATAACGGCAACGTGGGGATTCCAACAAATTACAAATGTATATAAAATTATCATAATTAATTAACAATTAATAATTAGATTTCCAAATTAATTCCCCCTCGGGAAGCGAATTGTAATTATTAACAAATGCAATAATGAATATTCAAATAACTGGAAAAAGCATAATGAGAAGCACTATCATTGTTGTAATTATTACATTAAAATAATTGCAACACTGTTACATTTAGACTTGGCCTCACGCGTTGGTCTAGTGGCTAGCGCACTCGCCTTTCGTGCGAGAATTCAGGGTTCGATTCCCGTGAGGGCAAAGTCGATGTTGACCCAGCATCGTGATGAAAAGTTGGAAGCTACAGTTAGTAGCGCCCCCTGGGTAGCAAAGGCCGGAACTAAACGGCGTGGGAACTGCGGCGTGCTTACCACCACCCCACCCAACCCCATTCAAATAGCCGTCTGGCAAGCCTTCTCTTCATGGGCTATTGCGCCATAAGGTTTTTTTTTCCATTTCGATTTAACAATATTTTGGTATGTTTAAACCAAATAGCATACATTTCTTATATGTACTTACATGGATAATCCTCAAATGGAGCGAGCGCTGAGGGATAACAGTAAACAACTAAAGATAATATAATATCTAAGTCAAAAACCTGCCAATAATAAAATCAGAAAATTATACGTTTTGTAACTTTGACGGTCACCAAAGCAAAATGCATCAAATTTGACGTAATCATATCTCCTAAGTTGAAGCAACCAAATAGATGTATTAATTACACCTACCCAGTCTAGCGTTTTCCATATCCAAAAATGCACAGGTAATTGTACAAATAATATTATCCAACCTCCCCTGTGTCGTATATCTTTCACAACCTCAATATAATCCCTAATTTGTACTTTCTCTTACTCCTAGAGGGGTGGGGTTATGTTTTTCTCTAAAGTGCTGTCATAGTTGATTATACAATTCTATCATCCAAAGAAAATTAATTAGAAATAAATAGATGGCCAAAATTCAGATTTTGAAGGAAATTAGTTAACCGGAAGTGCGCTTTTACTGAACGGTTTTTTTCAATTTTCGCCGTATTTGAATTAATTTGTTACACAAACTATAAAATTTGTCAATTATAATTTTGAGAACTGGAGTAAGAGAAACTTGTGTGAGTGTTTCATACCAGATTTTTTTTAATATAGAGTACAAATTCAAAGTAACTCAAAAAAGTCAAGCTTCAGTGGACATACTCGCATCCAATGTTTGCACATCAACGATTATCTTTTCTTCTTTTTCTCATCTTGATTTTTGACTTCTTTCCTGTTTCTAATCCTGTTTTCCTTGGCTACCTTCTATTTTATTCAATAATCGTTCTTGAATTCCATCTTAGAGAATATTAAGTACCAACATTTCGACAATCTAAATTTTCATTATGTTATTCTATTTAAGAAACCAATTTCTAATTGTTTTTGGATATTTAACTTTTATTTTTATTAAATAATTTTTGATAATTTTGATAAAATTGTGATGAATGAATAAAAACACAAAATTTTGCCTTTACTAGCTTTAATTTTTAATGCTGAGCGCAAACAAATTTTATCTTCTAACTAATAGAATCTGAATGGTTATGCACGCTATCTGTGCTCCCACCCAGACATGTTACTGAACTATTCGATTTTTACGAAAGTGATAAGCTTTAGCGTCAAGGAAGGGATTAGTTTAAGTAACTGCATTACACCAGGTGTCATACATTTTGGTTTTTTGGAAAAATAAAGTGGAAAATGATTGCACTTTGCAATTATGGAAAAATTACACAAAAGAAGAAAAACGGAAATGAAATAAAATTAAAAAAATAAGCGGATACAGAGGCATTGGGAACTCGGAAAAAAAAATAAAACGTTTTTACTAAAAGAATTTTCCAACTGAAACTGTTCAGTTGTAAAAAATGAAAACACCTAACTTACTTGCACCACCATATAATAGTGCAACATACTTGCACTGTTACAATAAATAATGAACAAAGAAAAATTGATTTGTAATGCATTAAGAGTGAAAGTGTTTCTTGTAACAGCTGTGTAAAAAGCACCTAATGAAATGGCACTGAACCAACCGTGATTTTAAAGAAAATACTTCTAATTAGTTAAATTTGAATAAGTCAGTATTCAAAAGATTTTTATCTTTATTTATGAACAACGAGGAAAATGTAATAAAGATGAAACCTCCTTATAAAGTCACGAATAAAGTTATAAAATCCCGTGGGAGTTTCCATTCATCATTATCACTATTTCCTTTTCATAACAACGTAAGACATAAAACTATTTCTTGCTTACAACTATTTGTAATATCAGGATTTATTAACATTTTTATCATCGCGCTATTATATATAATGATAGTGTTTCCATTTTTTTTTTTTTTTACTCCTGGTAAGAGGAAGTATTGTAATCGTGTCAAATTTTCGATATCGAGTTATCACCGGAAATATCCGTTCCGAGGTCCCCTGAGTCCAAAAAAGTGGTTTTTAGCAAATGGTCTGTGTCTGTGTGTGTGTGTCTATGTGTGAACAGCATAGCTCAAAAACGGAAAGTTGAAATTTGATATTCCGTTTTACCGTATTACCATGGCATCCGACAGTGGGTCATCTGTCAAAATTCCTCAACCAGAAGTACCACTTTACTTGTCTTTTTTTTTACGTTTATGCGTTTTTCTCAAAATTGGCTGCGACGATTTTCTTCAAACTTTGTATCCAACTACACATACAATGGAGCTACAACTTTTATTTGAAATGTTTCTCTGGGAAAATTCATTTAAGGGCAGTTATGGGGGAGGGTTGGGGTTAGGTTTTTATCTAAAGTGCTATTTCAGTTTCTTAAACAATTTTATCATCTAAATAATGTTAATTAGAATTGAATATCTTGTAGAAATTCCGAGTTTCAAAAAAATCGGATAACCGGAAGTGCATGTACTTTACCACGCTGTTAAATGATTTTTTTTTCACTTTTTTGCGATATTCTCAAAAATGGTTCTGACGATTTTCTTGAAACTTCCTATATAAACTACACATACCAAGATGTACAACTTTTATTTAAAACATTTCTCTGGGAAAATTCATTTAAGGGCACTTTTAGGGGAGGGGAGGAATTATGTTTTTCTATAAAGTGCTATCATAGTTGATTATACAATTCTATCATCCAAACAGAATTAATTAGAAATAAATAGATAGCCAAAATTCCGAGTCTCAAGAAAATTAGTAAAACGGAAGTGCGCTTTTACCGAACAGTTTTTTTTCAGTTTTCGACGAATTTCATTAAATTTGATACACTAACTATAAAATTTGTCAATTATAATTTTGAGAACTGGAGTAAGAGAAAGTTGTGTGAGTGTTTCACACCAGATTTTTTTAATTAAGGTGGGTTAACATTCGTAGGTTACTGGCGCCTAGAGCCTTCTTCTCCTCAGTGCACTGCCTGCCTCTATTTTGTAAGAGAATACTGCTTTATCACCTCATCACCTGTAGAGGTCTAGAGGAAGAGGAAATCTGCCTGGACTGCAGTTATCCGTGTTGTGAATCTAGCGCGCTACGCACGGCAAGGTACATACAATGTATCTCTCGCCACATTGTCGGACATAATGTTATTTTTATTATTTCTTCAGGTATAATTACTATAAAAAAAAAATTAAAAAAAATCGCTATAAAACATCGTTTTAATACAAAAGAAATTACAAACTATTGGGGGAATACCTATATATATATATATATATTCAGATAGAATCAAGGTAAGAACTAATTGGGAGGTTTGGTGGTTCGCAGATTGGAATACAGACGATTTTTTATTTTTTTTCTTTTGTTAACCAAACATTATTTCATCGATCACTGACAGATTTTGGGTATACACCCACCTTTGGATTTCCCTGTACCCCAATATTTACCAAGATATCGCAGTAGTGGGTGGAAGCCCGAAACCGTTCGATGACCAACTAAATGAAGCGGATTTTTGTGGGAAAAATCTCTACAAACTACGAGAAAATCATTTTCCATTTTAGAAAATCTCTTTTAGGAGCTAGGTATGCAAGGAAACATGAATAAATGTACTTTCTTTTTTTTTTTGGTAACATGGGCATTCATTGCTCTAAATATAACCACCAAGGAGTTAAAACTTTTCACACCAGAAAGAGGGGTATCATCACGAAATGTTTATTACATCATTGCAGAGAAAGATAAAATTATAACTAGTAGTAATGAGAATGAAATATATGTATAAATTAAAGCTGAATTTAACTATAGAGCGGTGATTTGTAATTAAACTCCGAATGATTCAGTAATCTTGAGTTCTCTGAAATTCATCAGTAGCAGTGTATGAAAAAAACTTGGCGACTTCTTTTCAAATTTATTACTAGTATAGCTCGGCAGCAACTTAGTTGTTACCCCTGGAAAACTGTTAAGCTCCGCCTATTGCCAAGGCATTCTAACAGCTGTGACTCCTGCTTTCACATGTTTGTTTCGTCCTATTAGTTTCTACACAGCTTACTAATTAACGAGACAAGATTGCCCAAAGGCAGGAAGTGTAATGAGAATGCACCACCGCGTTCATTAATTAAAAAAAAAATTTAATCCACGTTGCAATAGATTCCTTTGATAAGGATCTGTTCATCATCTTCATTAATACGTCATTTAATTTTTAAGTTTAAACCTTCTCCGATTTTTCGTAATTGAATAATTAATGTCAACTAGAGTTGGGCAAAACGTTATTACAATTATGATTACTTACCAATCATTGTAATTTGAAATTGCAGAAATATAATTACAGTTACATATAATTTGTAATTGGTAATTGCAATTACTTTACACAATTACAATTACTGGTTGAGCCAAAGTAATTCAATTACCAAATACAATTATATGTAATTTTATTTCTGCAATTCCAAGTAATTTTATTGCAATTCCAAGTAACTGTAATTGGTAATTACAATTATTAACGCCGAAATGGCACTAAAAAAAGTAATTAGATATTAGTGAACGGTAAAAAAAAAGAAGGAAAAAAGTCATGTATTAGGAAATATTTTTTATTTATTAAATTCTGACTCATAAGAAATAAATTTACTTACATTAACAAGGTAATTTCTACTGAGAAATATTTATTGTTAAATAATTCTTTTTTTTTTTTAATTTAGGGCGCGTCAACATCTATGGTCATTGGCTCCCGGAACCTTCTCAGTGCAGAAGCCTTCTCCTTCTCAGGAGCCTAAATTAAATTTAGAGTTCCACCAAATGAATCTTTAGGAAACCTGGCCTTGTCTACACTCAATTTCTTGGGTCAAAAAAATTCGATCTCCCAATTATAATTAAAAATTTTGACAAAACATTTCATGCTTCTAAAATTTTTTTTGGGTACCGTTTTTTAATCTTTTTTGGTACAAAATTTGAGTGATTGAATTCTCTTGAAATTTTTGCCAATTGTTAATGATAATTAGGAGATCAAATTTATTTAATCCAAGATATTATTGAATGGAAATGTGGCAGAGTTTACTTTGTTCAATTACTCAATTTTATTTGTATTTGTAATTCTATTACTGCAACTACAAGTACATGTAATTGTAATTGAATTACTGGTAATTGTAATTGGATATTACTATTACTTCAGTGTAATTGCTCTTTAGAACCAGTTATTTTTATATTTTGGACCATTTTACTGTTTTCCTATTGAAAGTATGTTCCATGTAATTGAAGGTGTAATTAAGTACTCATGTAATTAATTACTGCCCAACTCTGATGTCAACAAATATATTTGTCAAAATGTCCAAATAAACACATTCTCAATAATGTAATAATAATGCCAATTTTAAAATATTTACAGCTAAAATTAATCAAAAATTAAAAATTTAAAAGAAATCACAGACAAAATAAAACTAAAAATCATAAAACAATAAAAGAAATCTTAATTGTAGAAAAAATAGCCGCCAGATTAAATAGGTGGAAAGACCAACCTTGTTCTCCTCTATGAGCAAGCAATTCCTTTCAATAACTTAAAAAGGAGTGTCACCTCACTTAACTGTAATGACTCGATTCTCTTTTTAATTAAGAGTGTACCAATTCACAATGGGAAAACGTGAACTTAAGCCCACCAGTTTTACGGTTAACATTAAATCTTCCACTACACTAGCTTTTAGCTTTTATAGTCTTGCTGTAGAGGAAAACTTATTACCTTTTAAATGTGATGGTAATACATTTAAAGTAAAAGAAATTACCAGTCGACTGGTTTGTTTTGTAAATATAATTAGCTTATCTTATACGTATATTTACATTTAATTCATTACTTATTAAATAAAAATTACTTGAAATAAAGTAATTAAACAAAATCTCATTTGCAACTGTTAAAAACTACCTTAAAAAAAAATCTACATATAAATTATAAATAAACAATATAAAATTAGGTCGATGGGGCGCTAAAGTCACCTCAAACACCCAAATGTTGAAAAGACACAAGATTGTTGTTTATTCACAGTCTTCAACAACATTAGGGGGAGAATTTCAACTCTGAAAATATCAAATAAATGTAAAATGAAAAATTGTCTTGTCAACTTTTCTGGGAAATTGGCAAACATCCAAACATAAAATGGTATCCTACTATATTTTAAAACGCTTGCCTAAGTTAAACAAAGCATTGTTGTTGCTAATAAATAAAGTTGAAAAGTATTGTTGTTTTGTGTTAAGTGTTTTCCTCCTCTTTTCATGAAAATAAATGATGCTAAGAAATTCAAGTACATTTTGTAAAAGAGCTGTTAATGAGATCGACTGTACAATAAAATGTTGAGAACTTTCATTTATGTCTGTCAAAAAATTATTGTTCCATTTGGATACTCAATTGTTATTAAGGATTAATCGAGTTATTAAATGCATTTCGTTTATTTCTAAAGAACAATGGATCTGTATTTCTTAATTACGTATTATGACCATTATTATCATATAAAGAGGTGTTGTTACTCCTCCTTTACCAGTGAGCTATATAATTCCAAAAGAGGCAATGACGTCTCTCTATTTTCCAGCTTCTCTTAAATAAGTATTAAAGTTCCGTTTTCAAGGTTAACTTCAGGTTAAAATACTTTCAACTATTCCTTCTTTAATGTTGTTAATTGGAAAATAGCATGAAGTTTTCGATAAATAATTAGTTCAATTTCAAAATTAAATTCTATTTTCTATAATAAAAAGAAATGCATATTGAAATGACCGTAGTTAATTAATTTATCTAGAAATCGGCGATTTAAGTACAAGAGATTTTTTTGTTTATATTTAAATATAAAAAAAAAAAGCAGAAGAATTTTGATTCTCATTGGATTTTAAGTTTCTAAAAGAATTTCTTGATTCTAATTATGATAAGCTTTCTTTTCGTAATAATAATAATAATAATAATAAATAAAGTTATATCATTTAAACTGTTATCCATATATGCTGTAATTTTATAAGGTTGCTAAAAAGATATAAACATCTCACTATCAATCAGGTTTCTGTCCAAATTGGTCAAACCCTAAAGTTTGAAACTCTCACAGACTTAGTACTCTACACACGACTTTACCACATTTGCTGGCAAATTTCTCTACAACTTGGAATTTAGTTGGCCATGAAATTATTTATGTGTTGGGAAAATCTGAAACTTGGAATTTAGTTGGCCATGAAATTATTTATGTGCTGGGAAAATCTAAACTAAAAATAAGACACATGAGGGAAGCGTGACGATCTTCCAACTTCCAGAGATGCTCCCCCAAAATTCTAATTCTTTGGAAAAATGTTTCATAGAAGAGTGATAGGTCTACACAAATGTGTAGTTAGTACAAAGATACTCATTGGTTTCTTATCGAGAAAATCGCAGCGTTAAAAAAAAAGTTCAGTAAAAATTCGCACTCCCGGCAATCGATTTTCTTTAAATTAGGAATTAGGAAATTACATTTATTTTTTACTAAAAAAATGTAGATGATTGCAACGTACAAAAAGTCATTCAATAATAACGAGGTATAAATCGATAAAGCTCAACAATGATTTATTTATATTTAATCAATACAAAACACTGGCTACTTTTCAACGCAGTCCCCAGCAACATTTATATACTTGTCCCATCATTCTTCCAATTTGTGTATGCCACTGGTATAAAATTCTTTGGGTTGATCTCGAAGCTACTTCTGCACCTGATTTTTAACTTCTTCATTGGATTGAAAATGTTTGTTTCCCGAGTAGAGATTTCCTTAAGGGGTCCAAACAAATGGAAGTCAGATGGGGCGAGGTCGGGGCTTAAGGAAGATGTGGAAGGATCTCCCCCCCACCCCACTTTCTTTGTAGGCGTTCGTAAGTTGTCTTGGAACCCATCTCGCACAAGTTTTCTGTTATGGATAGTTCCCCAACACTTGCGTGCCACTTCTTCAGCTATCAGGTTCAACAGTAATACGTCCGTTGTGCGAAATTAACGCATTAATGCGAGATTCCAGGGAGGAAGGTGCAACTTCAACCGATCCGACCACTTCGTCGCTTGTCACAAACACTTACATGGCCAGTTTTAAACTTTTCTACACCTTTTGTAAACGTTCGAACGGTTCAAACAATTATTTCCGTACATCTTCTTTCGTGGATTTCACTACCCTTGGCAACTAAAAATCTAATCAATGAGCACAGCTCGAGCGGACTCGCCATTGTTAACTGAATACATTTGAGGTTATGCTTACCAAATACTCTCGAAGAGCTGATGAGAAACTAAGTATAAGGATGCCAACTTGACGCACTGTTTATTGGATTGATTAAACAAAACTCGTTTCTGAGCTTCTGCGATTTGTCTCGATTACTTATTAAATGATCCTCGTTTAATAAAACAAAAGTAGAACTTTTGAAGAAAGCCTAACTTCACCTCCGTCCGCCCCCACCCCCCAAATACCCAAATTTATTTTCCCAGAAAAATGTTTGAAATAAATGTATTGCTCTTAGTAGGTGCAGTTGATAAAACCGAGTTTAAAGAAAATCTTTGCTAACCATTTTCGAGATATTCGCAAAAGACTATAATAAAACTCCTTTTAGGAAATTGGTACTTTCATACTTTCAGTATTATATAAATTGATCCAAGAGAACGGCTAAGTGCTAGTACATACATAAATAAGTCTCTGTCTATATATGATGCCAGAACATATTTAGTAGTCATTATGAGAAATGTGATCTGAATAGACAACATGTATGGGTAACTACTATTAGAGGGAGGCCGGGTGTCAAAACAAAACATCTAGATGAAGATAACATATGTCAGAAACTTTCTTTTATATCATACCGACAGATATAGCGAGAACACACATGCACAATGCATACTAAATCTCTTGTATCTTTCAACATCTTTTAAGTCCTTTAGTTTAATACTAAAATAAGAAAAGATATTGTCACCAAAAACATAATATATTAGCGAACTGACTCTGTTCTATCTAAGTAAGTTATACAAACATACCAACACCGAACAAAACTTCTTCCCTAAGAGTTCAATCTGATAAATATAAAATGAGGAAAGATAAGATGAAAAGCAAGACATAATGGAATAAAACAAGAAAGGGGCGTCACATGCTAACGCTAAACATGCATAATTGATCCGAACATTAAAGGAGGTGTGTATGAAAACCCCAGGACCAAGAAGAGACATTCTAGAAACTTTTAGGGGTTCGTTTTACAACAAATACACGTAGAGAGACCTTATATGGGTCATAATGAGTTGTCTCATATTGAAAAGACGATTTTTTTTTTTATTTCAAATGTGAAAATAAATATTTAAAAAATTCAATTTCAAAACAATTTCCTATATAAGTGGATGCAATTGAGGTAGATAGAAAAGAATATGCAAGGGTAATAAAAAGCTCAATTCTCAGTACTCAATTCTAACAAACCATTCAGCATGTTTATGATGACCATATCACACATAATTAACTCAAGAATGGTGGGTGTCTTTCAAAATAATACAATACAAAGAAATTTAAATTTTAAAAATCTTAATTTTCTGTGGTAGCCTGCTTTCATTTTGCCACGGAAAATGTCTCCTTTTTGCTTTCCAGCTCTGCGGAACCAACCACCACAACAATTTAAAAATCTTGTTTGAAACCCTCATATTACATTATTTTATTAATATTCTCGCGCATTTATTTCGTCGACACTTACGAAGTAGTTAGATTTTTAATAGACTTCGAAAAAAAGACTGAGGCTGAAAACCAACAGTAAACCAGCTCTCTATAAATCGTTATTAGGTTTAAATACATTTATACAAACACACACACACACACACACACACACACACACACACCTATACTCCATTCGCTGAAAGTACTAACACAATAAAAACATCAAACACAGAGAAGTAAATCTTGCATGATTAGTGTGAGTTATCATATTATACTAAACAGGGAAAGATGACTCGTTCAAAGCCACGCATATGGAACAACTAATTTATCCAATTTTTCTCTCACTATTGTCAAAATTAGTTTCTACAGTTGTTTCCTAGTTAAAGCAAAAGCTTTAACCAGACCAGTTTAAACCAATTTTATTCTGTAAAATTATCTCAAGATTTTAAAATGACCACTATAATATTAAATCACATTTCCCCTTGTTTAACAAAATGTTCATACAATTTTAAACGTATTGTTACAACGAATAATAAAGCTAGCCTAGCTAGTCAAAGCTAGTAGAAATATTTATCTGTGTTGCTGAGATAATAAGACAGGTAATCAATCAGTTGATACAAGTTAAGTAGGATTTTATTATATATTCCCTCGTTTTAATTTCTGAGGTACTTCACATTGTCTCGGCTAAAGTTCTTGGTTAAACTAATAAATGTGAATCTTACACAAGAGTTGACTTCAATCTAAAACTTTCCTTGAAATAAAAAACAAATTAGCTTTGCTCAAGTACATCCAGTACTTTAAAAAATATCAAAGCTTCAACCATTTGATTTCTTCTGACGCAATTCTTGGTGAGAAAGTGTCACCATCTTCTCAAGCACCCAGGTTGCTCTATGAGCGAAAATTAGGTTCCCACCAAGTCAATTCAAGACAGATCGGGGGGGATTGTTGGGCATCCTCACGAAAAGTTCCAGCCAAAATAATGTTTTCAGTCTGGGTATCCGGAATATCCCGATTTTCTCCGGAAAAGTTAAAAAAAAAAAAAATATATATAAAGAGCTATTCGCCCTGTCTGTGGGGAGGGACCAGAGCCTTCGCTGTCGAAAGCCCCACTGGGCCATTTAGCTACCCCATAGAAAAACAACAAACCAAATCTAGCATAAATATCCAGACCCAGGTCTAACCCGTCTAAAGATTGACCCCAGCCAACAAAAGGGAAAGAGCCTAAGCTCTTCCACAGATATCCTGTTCTGACCAAAGGACCTGGAACCTTTGGGTGGGTCCGCAATTCCACATGCCTACAAACACATTGTGTCAAAAGATCTATTCACCAAGGTTTACTAACCGAATTACTCCAACAAGGCCATGCGACTATAGGCCCCTTTACATAGGATGCACATATTTTAACATGGCACCAACAACGGATAGCCTGTGCAGGTATTGTGTAGGAAGAAAAGAGAATTCCATGTATTCTGTCGTCAGTGATGCTAATATTTGCCTCTTCAGGGAGGAAAAACTGACGCCTTCAAGCTTTACCTAGTACTGTCTTTTCAGACTCTAAAATCTAATTAATCAGACAGGACTAGAAAGGATACTCTATCTGGGGGTGCCAAAACAGACCTATGAGGGTCACAAGCCTCCTATGCTTGCCACACAATCTGTTCTAATAATATACAACGACTAATAACCAATTTCAAAAGTCTGATAAATGTTGTAGTAATAAACGCTAAGCCAGTGTTTATTCAAAATTTCTTCCAAGTAAGCCCTATTTTTTAGGTATAGTTTATGAGGCATCGCCCCAGTACGGTTCTTATATATTAAGACACTGACAAAACCATGAAATTGAAGCATACAACCTGTGAAATCTAAAATTTTGATTCGTTCTTACTTTTTTTCTTTATTAACACTGTTTTCGCATATTTGCAACATTCTTATGTTTCAGTGAAAAATGATTTTCGAAAAACTGGCACACAATCACAATACTTTCTCTTACTAGGCAGTAAGAGAAAAAAAAACATTGAAATTTTTGTACTAAAACATACAAAAAATATCTAGCAAACTTTACCGATTTAACACAGAAAATGTATTTAATATATTACACACCATTTGGAAATGGTCCAAATGTTCAGCATACTATTTATTCTATTTGCTAAAAAGCATTGTGTGTTAAAACGCTAAAAAAAATAAGGTGTGGGTGTTTAAATTTTCCATTTGAATAAAAAGAGTTATGTTCAATCCCTATATTGGGAAACCCTTGTATTTTTCAATAAACAGAAAATAATATATTGAGGTCTCTACTGTTTATTTATTTATATAATTTACAATATACTTACAATATAATTTACAATATAAACATTGTGTTGGTGTGTGTGTGTGTGTGTGTGTGTGTGTGTGTGTGTGTGTGTGTGTATTCAGAGTGCTTTCACACACTTTTATCATTATATAAATATATACGAGTATAATTTGCAGCGAAATGTTGTTCCTTAAAAGAGGTCAATTCAACTTAGAAAAACCTAATTTAATAGCTTTTGAATTTTAAGATAGTGTACTTCATAAAACTGCAATCGATAATAATCATTACACCTTATAATGCAACCTATGTTTAAAACCTCCTCGGAAAATGAAGAAAGCTTGAATTTTTTTTTTTTCCATTTCCTCTTACTCCCAGGGAAGGAGGGTAGGAACGTATCAAAATTTCGAAATTGCGTTTTCACCTGAAATATATGTAAGGAGGTTCCCTGAATAAGAAAAACTTGTGCTTAACGAAAGGTCCTACGTCTATAATCTATTTGTTTTAACAAAATATCTAAAAAAAAAATGAAAAACTGCAGTAAGCTTAAACTTGGATCAGAGACATTTTCCATGATAGCCTGCTACTTTTTGTGGTCATCGATCGGTTTCGCGCGTTCACCCATCATCTGCCCATTCTTGAGTGTATCAGCTGTATTTGCTCCGTGCAAGTCTACGTTAAGGAGGCCTGCGTCAAGAGACAAGCATCAAGACATGAGACACTTGCTTCCATTCATGTTTCAGACTCACTTCCGTACAACAAAAAAGTACGTGTCTGCGTCCTTTTAGTTGGTAGATAGCATGCCTTCTTCGAGTGAAGACGATGTTGTAATGTATATGTGGATAAAACTGACGTAAAAGAAGGAAAAGCAAGTGGTGGGACCATAATTTAAATCAATTTTGTGTACAGTTTGGCGCGTACGCTTTAGCACAGAGTTAATGAACGATCCGGCCAAATTTCAGTCTTATTACCGTATGAACCCAAAAACGTACAAGGAACTCTTTCAGAGAGTTTTTGCCTTTATTACAGAAGCAGGATACTAATTACAGAAAACTATAAGTGCTGATGAATCGCTATTTATAACATTAAGGTCCCTTCAAAATACTGATGTCTTAAGTCACGCTGCAACGTAAAGGAACATGCAGAGTCTTGCAACGTCTATCTGCGACATGACACTGACGTCTGCATCATGATTCAGACCTGTTAGCGGCAATTTCTGTAACTTCATATGATTCAATTGTGTTCCACCTATTGCGTCTTGTTGCAGACATTTTGTGTTGTCCGTTGCATGTTTTGACGCATGCCGGAGTGTGCGGCCTCGCTTATTTACACATACTTTCCAGCTCTGCAGAACCAACCAGTTTAAACTTTAGTATTGCGACAAGGTATTACTACTTCTACCGTATCTGACAGAAGATTTCGGGCAAAATCTATTTAACCGGGTAGCTAAGTTATTTATTATGTGTTTAATTAATGTACATACCCCAAGTGCGACTGTACTAGATTTTTCAGTTTTTTGCAATTTTCCAGAAAAACTGCTCCAACATTTTTCCTGATCCTTTGTTAAGGAAACAAATAAATTTTAATCATTATCTTATCTATACCTATTCCTGGAGAAATTAATTTGGGGGGGGGGAGTTCTTAGGGTAACAGTAGTGTTAGGCTTTAGGCTTTTCTCTCTAAAGTATAACTTCAGTATAATCTACGGTTCTGCCATGTATATAATATTTAATATCCATTAAAAGCATCGAAAGAATTCCAAATTATAAGAAAATTGGTTAACCGAAGAAGTGGTTTTACAGAATAGATTTCTGAGTAGGTAAGCTGAAATACGACAAACGTTACGAAATACCGACAATCGATTTCCTTTAAATTTGAAAAACTAACTGCACAGATATAAATAAACCTATCATTCCTATTTATAATACTTTTTCTAAAAAAAAAATGTTTCTAGGTGGTTCTGAAGAATTTTGAGACATTAAAATTCAAATTGGTTTTGTTTAATATTAATTGACCCCGCTTTACAATGTAATCATATTACACTATCCGAGTGGAGCTCGGTTAGTAGGTTGGCACTTGTTCACCCACCAGCTCTATATTTTAATAGGTCAAACGAGCAAAATTGGAAATTTACACACACAGTGCTGACAATTGTCTGAGACCATCTTATCCTAGTATCTTCTTCACTGTAAAAGGTTATACAGTTGGTCGGAAACAGAAAAATGTGCTCAAATTAATTACTTAATTACAATGTTCCGGAAACTATCGTCTAGGGAAAATTTAGTTAAGTTTGTATATTATTTATTTGTTAAATCTTGTGCATTTTGTTTAATTTAGAATTGATTTAAACAATTTATATTATATTTATTACTACAAGAGTTTCTATGCAAAACTTCTTCCACCATTTCCTAGGCAAGATTCTGTTCTCCTTTTACAAGACAAGTGCAAAAAAAAGGGGGCTCGTTTTAATTTCTCAAGTAAAAAATTATCATAATAAATACTGCCCACTTTACAAGGCCTACCGGGATTACTGATGATTTGTTACTTTGACCAAAAATTGTCGCAAAACAAAATTTCCAAGTTATTGTGTAATTTTTATAAATTAAGAACATGTTACATAAATATAAATACTTATAAAAATAAGTAGAAGAGTAAAAGAGAACAAGATGAAGAAGTAACCAGAAATGGTTTAGAAAGGTCTTATCAAACATAACGAATACTGCGTATATTATACATGCTATATGCACAATATACAACCTTCTTTCATATTCAATAGGCAACGTCGTTCTATAAAAGTACATATATTCTCTCACATGAAATAAATATATATAGTAGTACTTCCTCTTGCGTTACTTTCGACAATCGTGATAAACATAAAAAATATATTTGTAATAATATTTATGTAGCATACATACATATTACTGGAAAGATAGCAGTGAATTATTTGTATTCTAAAAAAAAAACTATAACAAACTACAGTTGTACATATTTAGATATAATATTTTTTGATATAACTGAATTGGGCACGAAAAGGGTTAAAAAAAAAAAAAAAAAAAAAAAAAAATTGAAATTTATTCAGAATACATTTGCATAATTGTGTACATATTATATTATTTGAAACGTTCTATATTCTGTGTGGCAGCTGTACTATTAAACAAAATATAATCAGTGAAATCTGCCCCGTAATTCGAGTACCGCATTATGATGACTACATTAAAACATTTCAAAAACGTGCTAATTTAGTAGTTGGAAGTTAAGTCGCCTGAAAAAATAGGCATTATTGTACATTTAATCGGAGAAACCTGGGTCCAAAATCATACATATTTCCCTTCACTAAGTCTCTATAATACAGAAGCGGCTGGTACATGCTGCTGGAAAATTTGTCCAACCAAATCACAATTATAGTTTTCTGACTTCTACTATTTAACCCAGACCAAACTTACGGTATTCACGCGAATCTACATAAATGATAGTCTACGTACATGATAGGCCCGGTCTATGTGAGGCCTTAAGGGAGACTGCGGTCGAGGCGTTTGAGCGCCGATTATCTAGGGGCCTTGCAAGGCAGAGTTAGGGCAGATTGGAGGAATTGCTTTGGATGGGTTATTTATTTATTTATTTTATTTTTTTTTTGGAGCTCGTGAGTTTCTACTTGTTGTATTGTTTGGGGAATTGCTGGTTATTTTTGGGACATAGGTTATTTGTGTAGGTATGTGCGAGGCTTTGAGTGGATGTATTTATTGCGTGGTTGTGTGCATGTGGCTCTTCCATGTGGTTCTTTTGGATCTGTGGGTTGTTTTGTTGTTTCAGCTGTTGTTGTTTTGTTATTTGGATAGTTAGTTGTATCATGTTCCTTTGGATAGCGTGTTTCCGCGCTGCTTACATGAGTTGGGTAAAGGAGGGAGGGAGGTGAGGAATTTTTCTTCTGCTCTTTTCTTCCTTCTCTTTCTGAGGGTCTGTGGCTCTCTGGGCGGGTGTGAGCGCAAGCTCAGGGACCGCCCGAATGGTGTGGAGAAAAAGAAAATCTATATACATATATGATCATTACGAGAGTCACGCCCTTCCGGCCA
>JAAEAF010010809.1:0-28350 GCA_011037195.1 Triatoma infestans | reverse complement strand
GAGCTGTGTCATTAAACTTTGCTAAATTGGGTATCACATAGAATTTATTTCTTTTTTTTTATTGAGCAGCGCAATACTTCAATGCAAAACCTCTATGTTTGTATATAAAGTTGGCAAATAAATTTAAAGAAACAAACATAATATTTTACAGGAATGTCTTGAATCACTGTATGGTTATACACTGCTAGTGGGATTTTATGTTATAAAAGGTTAAAATTTATATGATAATTTTAAGGGATGGTTACGTTTCTACATTGCTGTAGAAAAATGGCATAGGGTAAAACGAGAGCTGGATGTTGAAAAACCTGATTACTATTAGATACATTACTTTAAAAAAATTTTTATTATATACACTCACACATCTGCATATTTGTTGTATGAAACTCCTTCAGATCCTCAGTGCTTGATATTGTACTATCTTCATCTTCCATGCGATTGTTTAATGTACCTTCTCCACTTTCTATCTGTAAGTCTATACAATTTGTTATCATATTTGTATCACTGTCCTCATCATCACTTGATGTCCTTGTAATAGAATATGGCTGAACTTGTTCAGGTAATAATTTTTCATGCTTAGGAACATTTTCAAAAGGTATATCTAATTTATTTACAGAAGAAATTGAGTTCTTATTACTAGGAAATATAGGCAAAAATGGAACACAAGGCACACCATTATCATCGACAGGAATCATATCGTTCGTGATACGTTTCATATAAGCGAATCTATTTCGTCGCATTTCTTTTTTTTTATGTACTCTTTGTAAATGCTTCACCATATCTGTTCTAAGAAAACACTTAAAGTCACATGTATCAACCATACATTTAAAATTAAATAGATTCAAATGGGAAGCAACATGACGACGAACAAGATTCAAGCGATGAAAAGTTTTCAAACACAATAAACATTTCTTTTTCGGACCGTCTATGTAAGAGTTAATTTTACGATAAACCCAGCTGACTGCATATTTCGAACTTATACCATTTCTGAATGGATGATGAATACCATTTTTTAATAAACCATTAAGTACTTGTTCTTTAATTAAACTATCTTCACGAGTTACAACTTTATTATTTTCCAATGAATTTTCATCTTTATCTTCCGTTTCTTCTTCCTCTTCTTCATCACCGTCTTCATACTCATCGGTATCATCATCTTCATCATCTTGTCCATTATTTTTTATGACACTTTTATCTTCAACAGATTCATCAATATCGGAGGTACTTTCTAAATCAGTAAAAGATGACTGTTCTGGTCTATTTTCAAATCTTGAATCATCTTCGTCTCGTTCTTCTTCTATCGTGCCCTCATTTATTTCTTCGTCAATCTCGTCTTCTTCTTCTTCTTCCTCTTCCTCTATACAAGAATCCATCTCTTGCTTAATTGTTTCTAACTCTTCACTTTTAGAATCTAATTGGAATTGTTCCTCATCAGAAGCTGGTTCTTCCTTAATGTCTCTAATAAATTCTCTTTCAGCAAATGAACCAGCACACATTAAGTCACCACTTTCAGTGCCTTCTTTTTCTAAATCCGCCGGCAATGGACTATTTGAAAATTGTATACAGTCTGCTGTTCCTATACAATTTGCAATTTCCCTTGCGCCCAGCAC
The DNA here is from genome assembly GCA_011037195.1 of Triatoma infestans. NCBI lineage: Eukaryota > Metazoa > Arthropoda > Insecta > Hemiptera > Reduviidae > Triatoma > Triatoma infestans. Next base: position 26,743 of record JAAEAF010010809.1, on the reverse strand, counting down.
ATATTCACAGCTACTACCAGAATCGTCTGTATCGCTGCAATCAACGGATTCAACGGCAACTTTACAGATTGGCGACAAAGAATCACGCCGTTCGAAAATTTGACTAGTGAAATTTTGACGGGCTCGATACCTGAAAAGAACAAAATTAATTAAAAACTAGTTAATATTTGTGACCAATTTCAAGAATATGATATATGAATGTTTGGAGAACAATATTAACAAAGTGTGCAACACTTATACTGATCTCTTCAAATTTATAAAATATATATAGGATTTACAGAAGCTGTCAAATGTGTGCAATCTTGGGGATTGGCACAGGGAATCTCAAGCTCAACACCCAGATTTACTCATTCACACTTTACAGACTTCTGCAAATTTTAGTTAAGCACCGGCACCCAAGTGAACACTCAGAACCCTCAGATCTTTTAGTCGCAGAGGGTTTGGCTTATTAGCCATTTCATGGTCTCATCTACATCTAACATAACCGAAAATATGTTTATTAAAATTCTGAAACTATGGAAGAAACCACGATCAGGATTTTTTGCAAGTTTAAAGATGAAAATATCGCTAATTATTTATTATTATAACTGCATCACATGATATTTACAATGGAAGGCTATGTTAACAACCATTTTAGGGGGAGAGGTATAGTGCACTGCGTCTTGAAAGAACTTTGTCCTACGATGCCTTCTCAGTGCAATCCGACCTCCGGGCAGGTTCTTTCGTTACAGACTACTCATCTTCGATCAATGAGCTTTAGAGGGTTTCTTAGAAAGTGAAAAATCTAAGGGCATCCCGAACGCGAGAGGCCAGCACACGCTACCACTGAGCTAATCTTCTTCCTGTTAACAACCATAATCAGTAGTTTTTGAAAATTTTAAAAATATAAAAGGAAACTTTAAAATTTTGATAAAGACAAAAGGTTTCAAAAATCCATTTTCAATCCACATAGAGAAGCGAATTTTTGGGTACAATCCTACTGATTATATGGGGAGGAAATTTGGCTATCGAAATTAAAAGTAGACCATAATTTCCATAAGGCCTTAAAGAGCCACCTTATAAAATTTCGTCTAGTTGTTTTTTCGGTGACTTTACTTTACATTTTCTGTATAAATTAAAAGTTCAACAAATACAAGATTTTTCCAAAAAATAGTATATGTATTTAAACACACAACCTACTTTTTTCATGTGTAACATTTTTCTGGAAGAATTAGGTTCTAAGAAGGTAAAATGATATGCTTCCTTCTAAGTTATCAGTACAATTACGGTTCCACTAATAGACAGAGTTCAGGAAACTAAATATTAATAAGAATTTCAACTTTACCGAAAATTAGTGAATCAGATCTTGAAAATGAAAGTAACTAAAAGACGCATGAGTTTTTCTCATATTTTTTTGCGGGCATGAGTTATACTGAACTTAAAATTTGATGACTTATTATTTATAACTATAAGCTTATGCTAAAATACCTAGAAGCCCTATTTTTTTAGTTAAATAATACATAAATGTCTTTCTATATCAAAACAATTAATATTTGTCAACACAACTTAAAAAAAATGATTCAACAATATTAACCTTGAGATAACATCTTCAGCTCTTGGTGAGAACTCTCTAGATGATGTCATAGAATCAGATGGTGGTGGTGAAGGAGTTGTCATAGCTCCTTTACTGGCAACAGCTGCAGGTACCGGAGTTTTTGTAAGTACTACTCTAGCTCGAGGCAGAGAAGCGAGTAAAGCTAACGCTTTCGGTTTGAGATGCATAGTATCTGGTGGGGTTGGTGTTGAGCTGTTTGATGAGGCGGTAGGACTGTTCAAACTGGGCGGCTTGTTCTTTTCATAATATGTCCTCACTTCAATTCCGCTCTTAGGAATCGGAGGTGGAGACGGAGAATCAGTTCTTGGCCGTTTGATGCTCAGCATCTAAAACAATTATAATAATATAAGAATGGATATAATTTCATGAATAGTCATTAATAATTTCCATTCAAACAAAAGTACAACATCTGATTTAACAAACTACCATCACTTTATTATTAACCAGTTGTAGGAAAAATAGTAATGAATGTGTTCCAAAATGACTGAAACCGCAAACCCATTAGAACAAATAATTTTTATAAATGGATTCTCTATGTAGACAATAATCTGCTATAAACCAAATAATTGAAAATGAAACGAATATCAAATAGTTACCTACTGGATTCATGCATTACTAAAAGCATTCCACTCCATTCATCACCATTTTCTCTAAAAAACCTCTTAAAAATGAAGGTATTCGCAGAATTATAATCACACAATAATAGATTCATAATACGAAACAGGTGTTTGTGTCGAGTGATCTCAAAACAACCAGTACCAGATTTTCTTATACAAAAATGTATCAGACATTACAACCCCTAATCACCAGACTATTCATTTCAGTTTCGAAGAAATGGAAAGGATAGTGTCAATATTAATGATATGAAATCTATGATTTGCAGATGATATTACATACAGTTCCTGCGAATGCTGCAAGAGAGTTGTCCCAAATTTTGCGTGAGTTGATTTCTGTAGAAAAAAATTAAAAATAATTGACGAGAATATTAATCATAACTAATGGTCCAAAAGAAAACATCTTAAATGGGTTTCAGGAAACAATCTATTTCGGACAGTGCCTATAATTCATATAAGGAAATCAGAATGAAGAGGAAATTTTAGGTTGGAATCAGCATGTGTTGGAGATCGACCTACAGAAAAAAAAGTTTTTGAAAGTTATTTCATTCCTTCTTTGACCTACGATTGCCAAACATGGCCCATTTCGAAAAGCTTAACTAAATAAACTTGCAGATGATAACAAAACTAAGGGGCAAATTGCTGCAGTTTAAGTTATAAACGTAGAATAATTAGTGATTGCTATGTTTGTACTGTTTGCAGTTGTTAGAGAGGGTAGACTTGTATCATTTTCTGCTTGTCTACCCTAAATATTACAATTTAAGAATACGATTATTTAAAAATAATAACATAGAGAAGCGATACATCATAGATCTATTAAATGGAAAGGACTAGTCACTATTATCACGATGCTTTACACATTAGATGCATTGATGGAATTCCAAATTTGAAGAAAATCGGTTAACCGGAAGTACGATTTTACAGAATAGGTTTTTGAGGTTTTTTGAATTTTTGAAAACGGTTACTTTAATTTTTTTAAAACTAATTTCTTTAAACTATTGAAGTTATTTTCTTTAAACTTCGAATGCTTGCAGCATGGGTAAAAACGTATCGCTTTTATTTGAAACATTTTTCTGAAAAAAAATTATTTTTGAGGGGTCTGTCACGTAAGTTCAAATTCAAATTTGTACAAGCTTTGTTGGAATTGATATAGAGCGCCCACCTAAATTATACAAGTACCCATCTCCATGTGTGTTATATATATGAATATGTAGATAGTTCTGAGAGGTTACAGTGCAGGAGCAGAAGATATATAGTGCTGACAGTGGTAATGAAGACAGATTGCGTATTTGGGCGATAATAGACTCGAACACAGAGAAGGCAATGTTTTGTTGGGCGGAAATAGATGGCTGCAGTTGTCAGCGACACAAAAGATTTAGTTAAAAAATAAAACAAAAAACCTGGAGACGTATTTCTCTTATTGCAGGATTATAATTAACCAATTTTTTCAAGTTTATAAAGCGAAGGTACATGTCTAATTGTCTTCAATGTTATATAAAAAATGGGAAAATAAAACTTTTTGGAGTAGGCTTAACCTCCAAAACCCCCTTAATCTCTGCCCGAAAGTTTCGAACAAAAGTGATAGGTCTCTGTATGCATGTTTGTATACTAAATTTAATTAAATCTATCATCAGTTCTTGTCAATCGATATTTTTCAAACTCAGAATTTTGGCAACATATTTGATTCTATTTATATTATTTAGATGAAGGAATTGTATAATAACCTAAACAGCGCTTTAGAAGGAAACATTACCCCACACAACATACATACATCTTCGGCTCTACAGCCCGGGTCGGGCCTTGGCCTCCAGCAACAACTTTTCCCACTTTTCTCTGTCCATGGTCGCCAACCACCATCTAGGAACACCCAACTTGGAAGCATCCTTGCCACCAGTCTGATCCAACCACCTCGATTTCGGTCGACCAACTCTTCTTTTCCCTACCGAAGTGTAATTCTTTTATTCTCTTCGGCATTCTATCTTCGCTCATCCTTTGAACATGTCCCAGCCATCGAAGTCTACTAATCCGGACCGCCTTTACAACATTCATATGTTTATACTTTTCGTAAAGCTCCTGATCATTCCTTTGCCTCCAAACACCATCCACTTGCACCGGCCATAGATCCGCCTTAAGATTATTTCTTTCAAATACAGGTAATTTCTGTTCGTCTGCTTTTTTAAGCGTCCACATTCTGAGCCATACATCAATATGGGCCTTATCAAAGTCTTGTAGAGCAAGGCTTTTGTCTCTTGCGAGATCAATCTGGACTTGAGGTGTCTGGTTAACCCATAGTAGCTTCTGCTAGCAGCCGCTATTCTCTTCTCTATGCCTTTGAGCAGTTATTTTCGGCGTCCACATATGTACCAAGATACACGAGGCCTTCAACATTCTCAAATTTGTAACTATCAATATGGAGATGTGTGCTATTATTATTTTTGCCTACCACCATGTATTTAGTTTTATGCTCACTTTCATCAATCCCATTTTTTTTGCAGATGCTTCCAAAGCCTTAAAAGCGTGTTTAAGCTCTGCTCCTGATCTACAAATAATATCGACATCATCTGCATAAGCTAGAAGCTGTACCTCTTTGTTAAATATATGATTTTGCTTTTGTAATTTAGAGTCATGGATCGTTTTCTCTAGAGCAATATTAAACAATAGGTATGCCAAAGCATCTCCTTCTTTCAGTCCATTCATTGTTTGAAGAGTATCCGAAGATGCACCCTAATCTGACATTTAGTGTTGGTCAATGCGACTTTAACCTTTCTATCAATTTCTGTGGTATATTGAGTTTTTTGCATAGCCTTATACAGCATTTTTCTATTAATTTTGTCGTACGCAGCTGGAAATCAATAAACAGGTGATATGTGTTGACTCCATGTTCTATCGCTTTCGCCAGTATTTGTCTTAAGGTATATATTTGGTCAGTGGTAGATCTTCCTTTTGTGAAGCCACAATGATAATCGCCTATACCACATTCGACATATGGCAACATTCTTCTAAAGATGATGTTCGGCAATAACCCCACTCGATAATACCCCACACCCACCACCCAAAACCCCGTAAAATGAAATTTCCTGCAAAAAATGTTTCAAGTAAAAGTTGTAGATCTTAACGTGTCTAGTTGATATTATCAAGTTTAAAGAAAATTGTTACAGCCGTTTGCGAGAAAATCGCAAAAAAAAAACAACAGAAAAATTCATTCAGTTAAATGGAAGTGTCTTGTTGAGGAATGTTGGCAGATAACTTTCTGTCGGATCCCATGATTACATGTCGGAAGTTGAGATTCTTATAAACAGGTGCGGAAGTGGCTGAAACGTCCTTTCGTAAATGATGAATAAAATTTTTTAAAACAAAGAGTTCTCACTAATCAAAACTTGATTAAAAATAAATAACTTCTGAGATTTTCCTTTTTCAAAGCAAAATAATGTCCATTAATTAGAAAATAAAATCATTTTCTTGCAGGGATATCTGGCGATATGAAGTTAAATGAAAAGAGACACCCTTTAATTTTAATATTTATACAATTAATTATTGGTACTAAACAAGAAAACTTACCTCAATACTGTCACTCACGTTCAACGGATCTGGAACCGATGAAACGCAAGGTAATCCACTATTCTTATCGCGACAGATCTGTGCATGAGATAGCATTACCACCCGCCGTTCAAACCATTTTCCACAAATGTAACACCGATGTAGTTCTCCTCTACCTCCAATACTTGGCTAATAAAATATTAATCTCTTTATTAATCTTATCTATCAATCAAACCACTTATACACTATTAATTGCAACAATAATCATAAATTCATTTAAACAAAAGTTTCTATTTTAATCAAACTATTACCTTATCTGGTTCTGGATCAATAGATTTTATCCCTTCTTGTGGAAGTACTATGTTCTGAACTTGAGGTTCGGATTTGTTGGATTCTCCATCGGTGATCTGTTTCTTTTCAATTTGTGATCTCAGTTTTCTTATTTGTTCATTTGATTTCTTATGCACTGGAATAAAGGTACAATGAAAACCATATAAAAATGAACAATAAAAAAAAAACAATGTCTAGTTCGCGTTTTAGACCCGATTAATATCGTTATAAGTTTAATATTAGAAAAATGGAACTCACGCGTTGGCCTAGTAGTTAGCGCACTTGCCTTTGTGTGAGAATATAAGGTCGAGTACCATTCATACAATACGATGAACGAACATTTAAATTTCTGCAGATCTCAGCAAAGACCGAAGAAGAAATTATCGGAGAATTATATGATGTCCATGTAATACACAAAGGATATGGAGAGATTTCAAAACTCTGAGTTGTGATTGATTTCATCATGACATTCATTAAAGCATATTCTTCATTGTGGAAGAACTATAAACCGAATTTGGCCTCAGCATATTGAGATGTACCTGTGAGAGGATGAATGTGACGTACTTGTGCGAAATCCTAGAAACTTCTGAAATTAGAAGTCGCATTCCTCAGATGGGATAAACTGAGAGATCAAATGCAGTTATGACTCTAATGGCTAAGGATTACCTAAGTTGTGATCACTAGCAGTAGCACAAAAAAGCGAGGTACGCTAATAGAAAAACATAAATTAATTATCTGATATGACAAAAAAAAAAATGAAAATATGTATATCTCAAAAAAATTACACCCATAATTACATTAAAATGGGCAACGTTAGTGAAGAAATTCTCAAAGTTGATGAATTTAATCATATAAAGGTCACATTGGTGGGCGATTAAGCGCAGCAGCGTCCAGCGATATAGGGCCTTGCAGAAGGTAAGAAATGGCAGCAGTTGGCAGAAAGAACTCTTCCCCACAATTTGTCTCGCGATGCTGCAGTTGCAGCTTTTCGTCTGGTGACCGGCCATGATTATCTGCAAGCTCACTTATACAGAATTGGCGTGGTTGAGAATGACTAGTGCCCACTATGCCAGGAAAGGAAAATGGATGTAGAACACCTGGAAGTTTGCACAACCTTAAAGGATGTCCGCGACTCCGCTTACCAGTGTGGTTCGGCAATGCAGCAGCGTGTGCGTGTATATTGGGCAGCACGACACCGTATGGCAAAGTTGCCACAGGTTTGGGTAAAAACAAAATATATTGTTCTAAGAATCTGTCAAACCTTTGTTCAATAGGAACATCTCAATATGTAAAAATATGGCTCTCAGCAGGCGCGTATTCGTGATTTGCACTTTGCAGAAAATGTGAAATGTCGTCATGAGAATATATTTCTTAATTGGGATTGGAAACAACTTAAAGCTGCTGCTTAAAGTCTGGTCACTCGAAGCTTACACCGTCGAATTAAAGAATTAGTTAAGATCTGTTACGAATCAAATTATTCAATTTTCTTCGTAATTATTGCAAATTGTTTTTCCTATATTGAAATATTTTACTAATTGTATTTTGGGTTGCAATAAAAAAAGTTGTGAAAATTTTAATACTACAACTTTGCTCCTTGAGGGAAAAACAATTTCTTTTTCACGAAACTTTAGTTTAGAGTACTTTGTATAAAGTTAAGGTATCAGAGACATTTTCCGTGGTAGCCTGCTTCATTTTGTAGTCATCGACCGGTTTCGGGCGTTCGCCCATCTTGTGATAAACTGAATTTGCTCTGTGCAAGTCTGTGTTATCACACTGTCTGACAAACATCCTGAAGATGGGCGAACGCCCGAAACCGGTCGATGACCACAAAATGAAGCAGCTTACCACGGAAAATGTCTCTGATGGTTTCCAGCTCTGCTGAACCAACCACCACAACAAGTTAAGGTATGTTTATTAAATTAAAAAAAAAAAAACTATGATAATTTGGTGGTAATAACCATCATCGTCGAATATTCTCCACCCAAAAAGTATGTATGGGCTGAGCGATCAGAAAAATATAAAGGCGAAGATAGTAAGGAACATAAAAAAAATCTGCGAATTGAGAATTATTTTATATTAGAAACCTTCATTAATTTTAAAATAAAAGTTAATTTCATTATTATAACTCCCATTAAATTTATGAAGTGCATGTCACTGAACTCTTTTTTCTTTGTTAAATGATTAGACAGTAAAATGTCACAGTTCATCTTCAATGTAAGTGAATATTTAACTGCTTCTGAACATAAAAAGAGCTAAAAACAGCAAAAAAAGAAAAAAGAAAAGAAATGCTTGCATTTGCAATTTACCTTTAGAAAGATGCCTATATACACTCCATGTATTTGCCAAATATTTCTTGCAACATGGACAAGAATAGCATGTACGATAAATCACATGGTGCATTGACTTTGTATGTGATTGCAGTGATCTGTGAGAAGGAAATTTTTTCGGGCAATGCGGACAAGTTAAGATGGATGAAGAGCCTTCTGAGCTGGCATTAGTAATAGGTGGCAGCGCACTTTCTTCATTGTTAACTTCTTCTTCATCAAAACTGGCACCATTGGCAAGCCTTTTTGGGGTACCTAGTATTTTACCATCAGGACCAAGTGTGGCCGATCTTTCTTCTGAACAATGCTAGTAACATTATTTATTTATTATTGATTAAGAATAGAATAAAAATAAACCTTAGGAAAAGTAAGAAGAGATACAAGAATTGAGAAAAGAAATTAAGAAAAATTTCAGTGAAAGAAATTTAATGGAATAGATAATTTGTCTAAAAAATATTTAAATATTATGCATATTTTATATACAATAATAACAACATACTTTTCCTTCATGCCTAAAACAATGAAACAGTGCTTCTTTCGTTGCTTCCAATTCAACTGCAAAAAGATCGGGAGCAGTTTCTTTCGTTGTGGCTTTGCTTTGCAATGTGTCTAAAAAGTTAACGATATCTCTTTTAGATGTTGATCGGGTTGATAAAATTCCTTTCTGAAAGTCAGCAGTAACTGTTAGCAAAGTTTCTTCGACCTAAATGTAATAGAAAAAAGTATTACATTATTAAATAAATAACATTTCTTAATTTTCAATTCTTCTATTATTTGTATTCACTTGCTTTTATAAATTGACTTAAAAACTACACGCTGACTCTCTGTTGAGGAAGAGGTAGACCAACTACTTGAATCTCAAATTTAAACCCGTCTACTTACATAAACAACACAAACTGATATCTTTAACAATCGCTCATTACACAAAGGCCTGCAAAAGTGATGAAGTGTGCAACTAATTGGGTTTAGTTTATAAACAAGCAAAATCTCACGCGAACAACTAAGCACCCACTTCAACATTATATTCCTTTACTTTTCTAAGTGACTGCAAGTAATGCAGACAATAAGTGATTCATAATCTGAAAGGCAACAATGGGTTTTGCTTTTGGCTTATTCTATAAAATAAATAAATAATTTAAAATAATGACTTAAAAATTAACAAAGTTTTATATATTATTAAAATTTTGATCTAAATTCTCACATTGGAAAGGGTGGTTTGATAGTCTTTGGTAACTTTGCTCCAAAATATACACCAATGAGTAGAAATTGTCTGGCGCTCGTATGCTTAGAGAAGAATTGGAGGGGGGCGAATCATGAAGAACATCGAATCCAACTGGGTACCAGATCTGAAGGCTGGCGATTAATTCTGCGCGGACCACCTTGCTTGCAGAATTTTTCTAATGAATTGAAATTTTCATTTTTTAAGAAGCAGAGGGATCTGCGATGAATGCCCTCCAGCCATGTCATATCCTGTACATTATGGTGCCGCCAAATGATCGAGACGTACTCCTACTTATATCCCATCAGTCTGTAAAACGGAGTCAACCTAACAGTCTTCAAGGGGCCGTGGAAGCGGTGATGAGAACTGCATACAGGGTGCACCTGGAACCGGCGCACGAAGTGGGTCGTGCTATTGGCAACGTAAGATGTCCGTAACGCCTTTAACTCAGCAAGGTGGATGGAGATGTTAGCGGCTCTGGAAACGGTCTCCACACGCTGCAATACCTGCTGCGGGTGATACGCAGCTACCTGAGGGACAGGCTATGATCCTGCGGAGGGACCCCGTAGCAGAACTGTTACAGCGGAACGGCTATCTTGGGCTTCGATCTGTGCAATGCGGCCCTCGATGGCATTCTGCGAATGGGTATGCCGAAGGATTCATTCCTGGCGAGCTATGTGAATGAATTGCCGCGGAGATAAGAATGCGACAGGCAATGAGGCGTGTCACGGCCTGGTTAGGACAACATGCTCTGAATCAGGCCTCAGAGAAGACGGAGGTGGTGTTGCTCACTAGACGTCGGATCACAAGTGCTTTGGACCTGAGGATAGACGGCTCGAAGGACTGAAAGCTCAAAGCTCCGTCAGGTATTTGGAGGACATTTAGACACCAAGCAGACGTTCTGGGAAAAAGTGTGGCGCTCCTGCGAGAAGGCGCTGAGAGTAACCGCGAGCTTGGGCAGGTTATCGCAAATGTGGGAGGATCGAGAATAAAACCAACAAATATTATTCCTAGGCTATTAAGCTTCGTAAGATCCATACTGATATTTTGTGGTCCCGAACCAGCATTAGCGTCACTATGCTATTTTGTGTCAGAGAAATGAACAATAGAGGAAAAAGGAATTGGAGAAGCACTGAGAGACAAAGTGGGGTGCATCCTGGCCAAAGATTTATGAAAGAGATAAGAAAGGGGGAGTCATGAAGTATCTTCTCTCCTCAAGTAGGATACTGGTAGGTGTATTGATTGTACATGCCTTGGGAGCCAGTTAATTACACAAAATAGGCAGTCCCTGAGTAGATTATATTGTTATAGGAGATTATTGCGACCTGAAAGATCTATTGTGCCCCCACAGCCTTCTCAGTGCACTGCCTGCCTCCTCGAGGAGTGTTCTCTAGCTACACACAATACTGCCCATCACCGGACAATGAGTTGTAGAGGCTCCCAGGAAGAGAAAATCTAAGAGATAGCAATGGACTCGAACCTGGGACCTCCGAGTAAGAGTCCAACGTACTACGACTAATCCCTTCCCTGAAATTCATATTTTGAGTGGTCCTCAGCATAATTTGTTTTAAATAAATAAATTACCTGTATTGTGTGTGTGTTTTCTTTTCATATATTTCAATTCTGCATGCTACATTATATTTATACACTGCAATCTAGAAATATGTCGTTTGTATGTAATGTGTTTGTGATGGTCAATATAAATTAAAAAACAGAAAATCGCAAAACAGTTGATATTTCAGGGTGCTAATTCATTTGCTATGCCAGAGGATCGAACGAATGTTTCAGCCCAAATCCATCAATTAGAAATACCATTTTTGAATGAAAAAAGGTTTTATTTGAAAACAATTCATTGATTTGTTTAAAACCTATTTCTTAGATATACCACTGAGCTAATCCCGTCCTTCTCCCTTGGCTTACGCCAATTAATTAGGGACGGAGACCTTAGTTTGTATATTGTGTTTGTTCTTGTCTGTAAAGGGTAGAGTGTATATAGCTTAAGTGTGTTGTGTAATATTCTGACATGGAGTACTACTGAGCGGTGGTAACCTACGGGGTCGCAACTCCCTAAGAGACTGCATGCAACAGATACCCCTTGCGGGCAGTCCCCCGGTGTAAGAATTGTGGGATTGTGTGTGTGGGTGTGAGGGGAACAGTGTACCAATACCTAGGTTCGCATATTTGGGAGGGCAACACTCTCAAAGTAATGCTTGAGGTAGCTGGAGTTGTGGGATATCTTAAGATATTGTAGTCAGACCGCCATATTGCTGAGGCAGTCTTCTTAAAGGTAGAAGAGCAGTCATTGCATGGCCGACACCCACTCATTCTGCTTTATGATGAGGAGAGTAGGGTAGTAATGTTGGTAAACATTGCGGTTCCAAACACCAACAATGCAGAGCTTGGGTTCGAAATAAAGAGACTGTCCGAGTAATACCCATTGTTCTCTCGGTAGCTGGGATAATGCCCCAGTATTGCCCGAATGACACGATATTATAGCCAATCTAGATTTGGACCTGAACATTTATATGATCCTCCAGAAAGCAGCTGTATTAAACACGAGCCATACTGTCCGAAAATTTGTAAATTAACAATAAATAATTATGTGCTTGGTTTTATCCCATACATTTTTACATTATAACCGGTATTATTACTGTGGAAATAAATGTTTTGAGATAGCCTTGGTCAGAAATAGTTTTTTTTTAAATGATCTGTATGTGTAAGTTTGTTTGTGATCAGCATAACTAAAAAAAAAATAGAAAATTGCAGACATATCAAAACTTCATTTCTATAAAGCGTCCAGAAGACTTTTATCAGAATTAGTCAATCGGATGTATCACTATTTACCAAATAGTTTTGTTTTTCGTCTGCGATTTGCTCGCTATACATATAAAAATTCACAACGTTTATTTGAAACATTTTCCAAAAAATTCATTTTAGAGAAATTCTGGTGGAGGGATGGCGTAAGGCTTTCCTCTAAACTTTCATTACCGTTTATCATATGATTCATTATCTACATGATATTAATAACAATTGAATGTGTTGTCCAAATTACAGATAAATTAGTTGACCGAAAGTGCGATTTTTTCGATAAAGATATAAACACGTTTTTTTTTTAATTTAGAATACCACCTACACATTCATAGACCTCTCCCTTTTCTTTGATACATTTCCTTGAATAAGTAGATTTTGGGGGAATTCTGGAGGAACTGGAAAGTCATGCTTCTCTCAAGTATTGTTTTAGTATGTGTCGATTTATTGGTCTTGGCTCTTTTTTTTTTTTTTTTTTTTTTCCGTTTCGATGAATTTGTCAATAATAATTACGTAAATTGCTGTGAAAGTCGTATGAGTTTTTCACTTCGGATTTTATTATTATTATCTCCGCCATTTTTACAGTATTAAAGTTAACAAATTTTACTTGTCAAACACTAAGAGAAAAAGTGGACTTCTTGCACTTCTTTAAGGTTCCCTGCGGGAATCCCAGGCGAACAATACAACCAACTCTTACATTAACAATCTTAACATTCACACATGAGCTCTGCATCGATAGTGGATTAGTGAATGTGTGAAACGACTTATGGATCTGGCGCACTCATAAGCAAAAACTCTTGCTCACTCCATCCAAAACACAAGTATACTTATACTCTCTACATCACTGATACTAGTGAGACCCAGTAGAACTTTTAGATCGTAATGGATTGGCTTTTTAGCCACTCCCTCCACAAATCTACATCTACAGTCGAAAGAAATGCAGGAATCCTCAAAATTAGGACACAATCAATGAATGAGGTGGAGTTATTCAATACACTGAATACACGGTTTCTTCGAATATGAGGAGAAACGTAACACCATATTCAAAAACTTTGTAAGTTGAAATTTACACCAGAACATTCGAACAATGGAACCACTACAATTTGCAATTCAAGTGCAAAGAACCAATAAAAAACAAATTAGAGGCATAAAACTATTTGTACTATGGCTGGTAAAAATAAAATAAAACTAGCACATGCAAGACGTTAATATGACGCTTAACTACAATAAATATAGATAAAACAAGTTTGCAAACGTTTTCTCTATACTTATACCTGTTTCTCTATAAAGAAACTACCTGGAAAAATTACATAAATATTTGATCTACTAGCAAAAATTATAAATATGATGTATTTTAAAGGAGATGTAATATGCAATTTCATGGGATTTGGGCATAGACATCGTATAATACAAATAATCTTTATAAAAATTATTTTTGCAACGATAATGTGCCAGAGAATAAATTATTTCAAAACACCAATTCACAAAAACTAACTGAATCACTATCGTTGAACGTAAAAGGCTTTAAATATACAAGAACGCAAAAAAAAAGACCAACTTACATTTTTTATTGTTAATTAAATGAAAATTAACAATAACAATATTATTTAAAGCTAGCATATACTTTTTAAAATAACAGAAAACTTACCTCCCCATCACAAGCCTTTTCTAGATCCGTAACTTTTTTCCTACAATATACCCTTTTATGTGAAATGAAATTTGCAAGACTCCTAAATAGGCTCGAACACACTCTGCATTCGTAGATAATTGAGCATTCATTTGATAAAAAGTCCACAACCTAAAAAGGAACGGAATAAAATAATCATCTATTTAACATGAAACAAGTTATTTGCAGGTTAGAAGCATTAACACAAGTTTTCTCCTTACCTCCTCCGTTCCATTTTCTAGAACTTTGATCACTTTGTCGAGACCATTTACGCAAGTTTTAACAGATTGCTTCAAAACAGATTCATCTGTTTTTAACACTCTAGTTTTTTTGTTGAGGCGCTGTTTTTTATCAATTTTCCCAGACTTCCCTGGCTGGTTTTTTGACAAAGGCCGAGGCCTCATTATCGAATTTCTGAAATAAACAAATATTCACAACAATGTTGGATAAATAAAAACAATGAAAATTAATTAGAAGAAGAGTTACAGTTTTGAATCCATAAACTCAATTTCTCTAGAGTTCAATCTCCTATGGGGTAACGTAGATAAACTTGTCCCAATTACAGTGGCCATAATTATTTTAGTAAAAGATATTGTGAAGTATTCTACGTCTGCAGAAATAGTTAATGATGTCTGAGCAGTACACGGTGCTAAATACACCTTCCAGCAAGAGACGCATAACGCCCAATGTCTGAAGGCACATCATTATATCATTTATTTACAATTAAGTGCGAAAGTATTTAAGCAGTTCATGTCAACGCAATGGTTAATAATAAATTCTACTTCTAAGGCGTATGTGTACCTTTAAGTCTGAGGTCACACAAGGCTCCCCTAAACTGGTAAGGAAAATTAATCGTATAGACAGTGTACATTCCTAAAAATGAACTTAAATTATAGAAAAATTATTAAAGTAATAGAATAAAGTGTTTTTAACTCACAATTAGACAGTGTACGTCTTCAATTTGGAGAGGAACGGCACACAGCGCTTCTAGTCTACACCATTTCAGTTCAATCACCATAATCTTAGGAAGGAACAAACGCTCTAACTTAACAAATCGCCGCTAGTCCTCGTGGCAGCACAGTCAGATTTTAAGTGGATATTTTATTTGTTATTGTTAAATTTAATAGTCGATTTACTAAATAACAAATAACTTGCAAAAGTTCGGTGTTCTAAAAAAGTGAATGCAATGAGTCTTCGTCGTGTTGGTTGTTTAAAAAGGGTAATTTTTATTATTATGTAGGTTAAGAATAGTTATTTCATTTAGTGATGTATATATATATATATATATATATATATTTTTACACATATATAATTGCTTTATTTTGCATTTCTAATTTTGGTATAACTACTATCTTTAAATAACGTAAACTTTAAAGTGTTAACATTGCTGAGTGGATTAGATACAAGTTACCATTTTTCCAATATTTGAGCGTAAGAGTCCTATTTATATTTGGCATCAAATTTCTTGCTACATATGAGCAAAACTATTTGGCTATAAGAATGTATTTGTAAACCTAACTTACAGGCATGGGGAAATCGGTATGATTCTTGTCCACGAAGATATTTCTTCAAATCTTATTAACTCAATGAGTTAATGCATTTTTAAATGGAGCATTATATCGTTAGCTTGCTTTTGTGAAAGTGAAGTTGGCATTCGTGTTTATGCCAAGTTTTAATGGTTTAAATTTAGGCAAAAAAAAAGGTTGTTGACGACCAAAGTAGCTAGACTTATAATCTAATAAAAAAAATTATTATTTTTTGCTTTTTCTTCCAATTTTAGTTAATGATACCAGTACAAAAAGGACCTCAACTTTACAGCTCTAGTTTAAAGTTATTAATTCCTGATAATTCATGGAAATGGAAAATTCATTTAAGGAACGCTTCACTTAACACAAGAAAATATGAGAAAAAAACTAGTTTAATCCAAGGATTTTTCCAGAATATTAAAATTCAGTTTCAAAAATATGTAAGTTATTGTATCTCCATATTTTAAATTGTAACAAAAATAACTTTTAATAAAAAGTGGTTTTTAGAGGCTAAGAGCTACCGGATTTCACCTTTATGAATCTGTTGCTGATGACGTAGATCACACAAGTTTCATGAGAGGTTTGTAGGCTTTTGACATGTACTCTGACAGAAGGATATCAGTCTGAAATAATTTTAAATATATTAATTATCACAAATAGTCAAACGTTAATAAGCAGTAGCTTTTTTTCCTTGATATATGGCTTAATTTATAAACGACATAACACAGAAAAATGCAAAATTGGGCCTGCAGTTAATCGATAGAGAGGAAGTTATTTATTAAAAGCTACTTACAACTGAATTACATCTGTTTGCAAACTAATTCATATCATATCTAATTAAAAGATACCGAATAGTATAAAAAAAATCTACTTATAAGACCTTTTTAATTCTGCCTTAATATTTCCCTTAGCTTTTGAACTTTTAAAATTCATTTTGAGAGTGAATGAAATAAAAGATAATAGAACTCATTATTTACATCGTACAGATTTTATTTTTTAGAACTTCGAATGCCTGATACATACAGTTCATGGTTCCTGATTACTGAATTACATGTTTGGATGCTAATGGCTACGCTTATGGAGGATCCCAAATATGGCCGATTTTTAAGAAATTGCATAGTTGAAGCAATGTGGAATGATGTTACCACTAGGGCCAAAAAATTGGGGGTGAATATTATTAAAATATATTTTTTTCTTCCAATAAATATAAACCACTTCATCTGAGCTTACTCATCAGTAATTCTCTGCTTTTAGAAGGAGCATTCATCCATAATCCACTCTCAAATAAGAACACTTTCTGAAGAATTTCAAGCAGCCTTAGTAAATTACGATGAAGGTCTGTTAAGTAGTGATGCTGTCCTAGCAGGAGCGGTTTGGAGGCGATTGTTAATGAGAGATCCATCTTATACAGCAACAGATCTTGAAGCCATGGTCAAATACATTAGAAAATCGGTAAGTTAATTGTGAATATTTATTTTTTTATTAAACGCGCAATCCACATCTAATGTTGGCGCCTGGCGCCTTCTCAATGCACTGCCGGTCTCTGGACAGTGTTTTCTCGGTACAAAACTGACCATCACCGGACAGTGGGCTACAGAGGCTCCAAGGATATTTTTTGTCTGATATTTATATAATATTATCATAATTGTAATTAAATGATCTAGACTGATAATAAATTGTATACTATTGTAGAATTTACATTGTAACGTTTTGAGATCATTGGAAATATAACCTATAATTTAATGGTTTCATGGTTTACAGATGGTACAATTAGATACATGGAATTTAGATACGTTTTTATTAAATAAAAAAATTCAGTGGATTCCACTTAATAAAATATATGAAGACATTGCAAGATAACTTGCAACGTTATAATCTATTCTGTTACGTTTTGGTAAAGATGAAATTATATACTGGTAATTGTGGATTCACAATCAATATAATAGTGTAATATTAATGTAGAGGCAATTTAGAAATTTGCATCTGGAGTGTTTTTTTTCTTAATGTATACAATTATGTAAAAATAAATAGTTATTTTTTCTAACTAGGTAGTTTTTCCATTATTTCAGTTTCTTCAACTTATTGTTTTCAAATTAAATTAAAGCCAGTGGTTCCCAAGCAGATCAGTGTCTACATCTTAGGAGTCGAAAAACTTAGCGGTTCATGATGCTTTGAATAAATTAAAAATTTGTACAACAAACATAAACATAAATTTCGTTATTGGAATTATTGATGAAAATGCCTTTTACTTGATTTTCACGATTTTATTTTTCTTCTAGTTTTCCGACTAGGAAAAACTTATTTTTTTTATTTTTGAATCAGTACATGAGCTTGCACTTAGTAAAAACAAATGTATGGAGATAGAATCATCAAAAGAAAATAATACAAATTTCTCTGCACTCAAGAGTTTGTTTTTATGTTTTGCGCGATTATATTGAAAAATGACTTCTTTGTTTCAAGTTAATCGAAGCACTTACAAAATCGAAGAATCACGGAAAGCTCAAACTGGATATTACATTAGGAATAATCGGATCAGCCAAAATATTACTCAGAATCCATCAACCGGAAGTGCGGTTTTTTTTTTTTTTAGTTTTCGCGATTTTCTCCAAAACTTTTCTTAAACGAATTTTTAAAACTTGGTTTGCCTCTTACAAAAATATATGTGAACATTTAGTGAAAAAGTTTTTTTGAGTAAAACTCATTTATCAGAACTAGGGAAAACTGCTGCTTTCTTCTCATCTCTAATTTTAATATTTTCACGTTGTTGCAAAATTTATTGTGCTTGAAACGATACTGGCCTTTGAAGCCAGATAATAAATCCTAATTGCAGGTTTTGTTTATATAATTTTTATCAATATGAACTCTGAATCCTTTATTCAATTATCTACTCAAAGTCTTTACCTCTTATCTGCTAATGTAATCTGCAACTAAAATGTCCGAAGAAACAATTTTGATTCGGTCTTCTAGAAGATATTATTGGAAAAAGACTAAAAAAAGCAAAAGCAGCTTCCGAAAAAATCTGTGCAGAAGGAGAAAAGTGGTGCTTCGAAATAAAGCAGAGTTCCATTAAACTGTACCAAAAATGGAAACACCGGACTTTAAGATGAGTCAAGATCAAGTTCTTCGGTTATTGATGAAAAGGAATTGCTCGAAAGAGTGAAGCAGGATCCATATGCGACCACTTGCCTGAGTAAAGGAATCCAAGATCTAGTTATCATAAACTAACAGAGCGTCCATCGATGCTAAATAACAGTACATGCATGCTGATGTAAATAGCAGTACACGATTGCTTATTTGCAATTACACCTTAACTTCAGCTACAGTTACTTTAGTCTCAAAAAAAAACATACGTTTGATAGAGAAGAGTTAATTATCAAATTCTGAAATGAATTTTTAAGAAGTAGATAGAATCGTGCGAAAATTCATTAAAACTCGTATGGAACCTAGGCAAAAAGAGAAGCATGAAATATGTAATTTATATTTACTATATAACTTTTATTTTTATAAACACTAGAGCTACTGAACCAAAAAAAAAAAAATCTGGTGGGGAAAAAGAAGAATGGAAAAGGCTCTGCGCGGTAGTTCGAAACTGCAACAGCGCTAGAAGAGCAAATGATTAAGAAGAAGAAACAGTAATTATCATTTTCTATATGTGCCCATTAATAGTATTTGGGTTTACAATGGTTGGACCCAAAAAGTCATTTGCTTTCTTTGTCGCTCTTTAAAAAAAAATAAGGCACTTACTTAAACACATGCAGCTTTAATGAAATCCATTTTCATGTTCTCTAAATACTACTCCTTTTAAAAGTATTTAATCGCTAGTGCACGCTTACCAGAGATGATGAGCAACTTTTCAGTGATTACACTATTTAATTGCCCATAATAAAAGTTGCTAATGCGCCGAAGCTCCTAAACTTGTATTCTTATCTAATTATAGATTAGACTTTCAGTCTAATTTTAGGTTCCACCATCTACATTATATTGGAAGATACTAAAAATTTAGTAAAATGCTTTAGATTGATGAAAATTGGTCAACTAGAATTGTGAGGGTCGCAGTAAAAAACATGCGATTTATCTTGGATTATTCCAGAGATAGACGTCTAATGGTAAAGCAAAGTTCTTTTCTTCCAAAGTTAATAAGAAGGTCGAATCTGGATCGTCGAATGATGTATAGTTAAAAAATAACAATTACAAAAAAAGATACTAATGATCATGGCAACCCCAACAAATAAAAAAGAATTTAATAGCCTAAATTAAGTAAGTTGCAAACAAAATTTATTAATAAATAGTAAGAGGAAATAGAAAGGGAAACCCGATTGGCGAGCCCCTGGCTTGTTTAACCAATACAAAAATAATGTAACAGAAATAATGTATTTACTATATAAACTGTTTTGAATTCGATTATTGAAAGGCAACGATGGGAAAAGGCCAATTTTTCACGAAAAGATTTGATGTAAAAAAAACTATTTTTCTCAAAAGGGTCGAAAGGTTGATATAAAAGGACTGATATAAGCTTATATGCCAAGAAAAATCTTATAGAAAGGGAAATTAATTGAATAATTAGGCAAAAAATTTATACATCTTCTATATTTAAATCATCCAGCATTTCTTCCAAAGTAATCCTTGGCTCATCTGGATCGTCCACATCGTCGGCATCAACCGCCACTAGTTGCTGTGGGTTTTTATAAATATTAACATTTTGTCTATAAATTGGGTCCTCCTCTAAATCTTCCAAAAATGATGTGTAATCCCTATAATAAATACGAACGATTATTTATACAAACTAAAAAATGTTAACTATATGGACATTTAAAATGTATATATAATTATATAAAATAATAATAATAATAATAATAATATATATATATATAAGAATTTTATATATATATATATTAAATGTACCCAAAAACTTAAAATATTTTAAATTACTAACATGTTTGCTGAACCAACACTCCCACCATCCTTAAGATGTTTAAGTTTCCAGATTCGTTTCTTAATTCGGCCACCGTAATATTTCTTAACCAATATAACATCCGGTACTTTATCCTTATTTAGCATCTCGAAGTTGTCATCATTAATATTACTTTCATTAAGAGTATACCTACAATCATATTAATGAAAATAAATTAATACACGGTGGTTGAGTCCGCCACTCTGAAAAACATCAGAATTTTTTTCATAATAGCCCCCCCCTACTTCATTGTGCTCTAATTCGGGTGTTCGCCAAACTTCAGGATATCTTCATAATCAGTGTAGCATTATTACAGACTTGTACAGGGTAAATTCAATCAAGTTAAAAATCAATTAACCAAATGAGTATGTAAAACTGATCTTGGCCTATTCCAAGTTTAGGATAGCACAATCTAAAGTATCCTGCAGTTTGGTGACGCCCAAAACGGTTGATGATCACATGAAACAGGCTATCACGAAAAAAATATCTGAAAATGAATTCAGACAAATAAAAATTTTAAAATTAAAAAAAAAAAATTAGAAATAATTTGAAAAAAATAAATAAATTACCCCAAAACAGAATCTCCAGGTTTTAGTATATGGCCTAAATGACTTCTGGTATGAATGGTATTCTCGCAAATGCCAAGTTCAGAAGTTTTAACAACCCAAATATCAGCAAGAATGTGCTTTAAACATAAATGATTTTATAAGAATCTAAATAAACACTCATTACTTGTAAAACTATTCAAGTGAACCCAAAATAATTAATAATATAAGAGAACTACCTTGCTTGATACCTGTCCTTGACCTGGAAAGTTCTTGTTACCAATAATGGGTTCTATATCCATTACTGTAAATTCAGTTAACTGTTTCGGATCAAACACACTATTGAAAGGATCTCTCCAATAGCTGGATCCAGAAACTTCCGCAACTAAAACAAAAAACTGGTTGGAACTGTGGGCTCTATCATATTAAGAGAGAAATGAGTATCATCCATACTTCCTTGAAGTCATCATTTATAAAGAACAATATTCATAGAAAACAAAACAAAACAAAAATCAAGAAGTTTAAGTTACAGTTTCTCAAAAAAATTGCAATCCAACTTCTTTTTCTTCCGAAAGGGTGATTGGTTGGAAGAACATTGTTATTAATGTTCTAAAGAAAATTGAGGTTTACCAGTAATAAGTGTCTGGTGTCCCTATAATTCGAATTGACAAATTTTCTTGGAACAAAAAACTAAACATTTAATACCATTAATATAAATGGGTGATGTATTCGTAACTGCACTGAAATAACGGTTCTAAAGATGTCCAATATCGCAAAATTCTAAACAGAACCACCACCACTAGGAATCATCCATCCCTCATCAATATTACTGGGAAAAAAATAAAAGTGATAGCCCTTTAATATGGTCGCTCATATACCAGAGCAAAGGAATAATTACTGGAACCTTTTCGATAAAATCGCGAAAAAATAAGAAATCGCGGTAACATACTCGTATAACCTTCTGTTTCTACTATGTATGTATATTTGTAATTATAATTCTAATCGAAAAATATACATCAAATGTGCAATTTTAGTAAGCTATTAAAGTTTGTAAAAATTAATATCTAATAAAGATTAGAATAGATGCCCTTAATATTAGTCACATATCAAAATAAAATGTTCAAATAGAAAAAATGATAGGTGGAAACGTGTGCGGTTAGCATTCCAAGTTTAAATAAAATCGAATTGACAATTTTTTTTTTTTTTGTTGGAGCCTATTTCTATAAAATCCTGAAAAATGCAAAAATTTAAATGCATTTAATGAACCTTAAAATACATGGATGATGGAACCATGAATTGTTCTTTATAGAGAAACTTCACTTGAATTTCCCAAACTCTTTAAAAATCAAGTTTCCTAGAAAAATGTTTCATGGATGATTGAACCATGAATAGTACTAGAGTGCATTACTTCCTCTTAAAACAGTAAAAGAAACTGAATTTCTGCAGAGAATGGCTCGATGTCCCAATGGAAAACCTGATACGAAAGTATGAAGGAAATGATATGAAAGTTTCTATCCAAATCAGTTAAACGGATATATCACTTTACTAAGCTGTTTTTTTTTTTTTTTAATTTCGGTATACTTTAGATATAGCCATAATCTCTCGTAATGCAGCAGCCTGCCTTGAAGGGGTTTTACAGCGAGTTAGACCAATGTCTAGATCAAGGACCTAGCTGTCAATGCTAATAAAACTAAGTATACGGTAACCTCTAGAAGAAAGAGAAGATTCGTAGATTTGAGCGTGGGAAGCCACTGTTTGAAGTAATGGGTGTCCGAGTTCAAATATCTGGGATCTATCCTGTCTAATAGAAATGAGGTTGGTTGTAAAGGATATCGAGTACAGGCTTGCGGCTGGGAACAGATGCTATGCAGCATTTTGGTCGACGATGAAAAGCAAAAGCCCATACAGAAAAGCAAAAATTACAATATACAGAACAGTTATAAGACCGATTTGGACTCTAACTGCATCTGATGTACGTGAACTGCTGGGAGAGGAAGATTCTGCGTGCGATCTTCGGTCCGACTGTGGAGAACGGCGTGTACCGGATAAAGAAAAATAGGGAGTTAAAAGAACTCTATAAAAAGGAAGAACTGCCTGCAGTTGTAAAAATGGCTAGATTGCGTTGATTGGGACATCTCCATCGGATTCTACCAATAGTGTATAAAGGGCACTGGTGGGAAAAGACCACGAGGTAGGCGTAGACTAAGATGGCTACAGGATGCAGAAAGCATCTGTTGTTTAGGAATGAAGCAGAGGAGGAGAAAGGTAGTCGAATGAGAAAGTATTACTGAGGAGGCCCATTCATGACTCTATGGTCCTGCGTGGAGTTGGTGAAAATTTGGTAATTCAAAAGTGGAGAAATATAGTAAGAGGAAGTCGTGTGAATGCTTCAGATACAACTTTAATTATTTTTAATGAAATGTTTTTAATAGTTACTTACTTTGAGCAGTAGATGGATCTATGAGATGAATAGCGTTGGTAACTCTTTGTACTAAACACAGAGAACTAATTCCTCCCAATTGATTACTTGTTTTTTTTGACAGACAAACCAGACTATCTTTAGATACTGGTACGATTTCCACACTGAAAATTAATTTAATTAAATTATTCAATTTAAAATAGTTTCCAGGTTTACGCGAATAAATGGAAAGGCATACCATTTATGAATGTCGTAATTAATGGAAGAGTTCAAGGCTTTACTTGATCCTCATTCTACACACATGTTGTAATGTGTGACATAAAAAATGTGGAGACAAAATAATAATTTTACTTTTATATTTGCAAAATGTTTTCATTGTGATGAAGGCAGACCGGGTGGGAATGATGAAAAAGGAGTTTATTTGGTTCCTAAAAATACAATTTCCTCTTTTCTCTTTGAAGAATTGCCAGGTTCCTATCAAATCTACATAGGTACACTCCGACGAACTACTATACATGATCCGAAATAGATTCTGGGATCTTAAGTATATGCTGAATTCGTAATCTGTCTACACAATATACGTATTTTTAATCTGAATTATAAAACTATAAAATTCATGCGTTTGTTGTTTTCTTAAGAGTTATTTCTTATTCCTTATTCTTGGAAGACAAATGGAGATCAATGTTTACACCATTCCATGCCCTCAGAAATTCTAGATCCTAAATATACAAAAACTACCCTCAAGTACCAGATATAGTTACAGAAGAAATATTCATCATTTTTTTGTTTTGGTTTAGTTTAATGGACTGTGCTGACCAGCGATTTGCCAGGCTTGACTATGCTATTTCCTTCCATGAAAAGATTATGTAGACTTTTATGGCCAATATTACATAATATATTTTCCAACAATTTATCTAATAGTAATGACAAAATAAATCATTTTAAGAACTTGATACATCATCCTAAAACAGCGACAATCAATCTGCATTATTCGATTAGTATAAAAATAAACAAAAATATTTACCTGTAAGTAAACTTATAATTGTAAATATTGCTGTGAATGTCATGAGATAGTAATTTTTTGGATTGCTGAAATCTTACTGGAAGTGCTGAATTAAGAAAGTCCAACATTCGTCTGGCATGAGCCTCAGTTGAATAAAAGAAGTCAAGTCCCTCTAAAAGAAATTTAGAAGTCATTTTATGTGTCAACAAAAGTGAGCTCAAATATCAGCGGTATTTTTTTTTTTTTTTTTTACAATCTGTAATAATACAATAAGTAAATGTGGGCTTAGATAAATGTGACTTGAAGGCTTGAAGGAGGTGGCCAATGCCACTCTTCCTGGTCTTGTTACTCCTCTCCCTGTGACAGGGGGTCCCTTGGCCACTAGCACTTCAAACGTCTGGGAGGATCCCCAGGAATGGTTAGGGAGGACTTATGACGTGCGGATTCGTGTGTGTTCCTAGTTTGTTGTAGAATCGTTTGTAAAGTTGTTGTGTTAAGGCGTGTACAAATGGGATTTGAAGGTCAGTATGTGGCGTCATGTTAGAAACATAGTATGGGCATTGTGTGATTGTTCGCAGTATCTTGTTCTGTATGGCTTGTATCCGTTTAGTGTGTGTCGGTTTGGCAGTTCCCCAGAGTTGTAGTCCGTAGATCCAAATTGGTCTTATTATGGATTTGTAGATTTGAACTTTGTTTTTCAAGTTTAATTTAGATCTACTGTCAAGTAAGCGTTTTACTAGGAAGTATCTGGTTTTCATTGACTGTCGAATTTTCGTTACGTGTGTGTTCCTAGTCAAGCGTCCATCTAGGTAGAGTCCAAGGTATCGGATGTCTTTTTCGTGTGGTATAGGAGTATCGTTAATATACACAGTCGGACAGTTAGTCGTCTGAGGATGAATGTTATATGTGTACATTTTGTTTCATTAATTTTGATTTTCCAAAGCTTGAAGTGTTCCTGTATAAGATTTAAATGGTCCTGTAGGCGTGAGGATGCATTGATGGCGTCTTTGTGAGTTGAAAGTATTGCTATGTCGTCTGCATATGTAGCCAACAGTGTGTCAGTAGATGTAGGGATGTCCATTGTACTAATAGAATATAGTATCGGTCCGAGAATACTTCCCTGCGGCACCCCTGCCCTAATGGGGAACACTGCTGAATATTGATCGCCATTTCGTACTGTGAAGAATCGGTCAGCCAGATAACTTTTAAGCAGCCGATAGTGCCCATCAGGCAGAATCTACCGAAGTTTGAACAGGAGACCATTGTGCCACACTTTGTCGAAAGCCTGACTAACATCAAGAAAAGCTCCTGATGTGTAGCATCCTCTTTCCAGCGAAGAGGAAATTTCGTCAACCAGTCTGTGACATTGTTGTGTGGTAGAGTGTGATGTCCGAAATCCAAACTGATGTGTCGGGATGACACTGTCTAATTCAGGTTGTATGTCGGTCAGTAGTAGCCGCTCAAAAATCTTGGAAAGTATAGGAAGGAGGCTAATTGGTCTGTAAGAAGTTGGTAAGTGAATCGGTTTGTTTGGTTTCGGTACCATTGTTATAACTGAAAATTTCCATTGTATAGTGTGTCAGTCTCAGAATGGAGTTGTAGATGTTAGTAATGTGAAGAATGGCTTTTTGTGGAAGTTGGCGTAGTGTTTTGGCGGTAATAAGGTCGTATCCTGGAGCTTTGTTTGGTGGCAGTTGTATTATTGCTTTTTTCACTGTTTTGGGGTTAATGTGCTTAGAAGGAAGACTTAATTGGAGAGGAGTATCAAGAAATTCTTCTATGTAAGAGTGAAACGGGTGAATATTGTCGTTAGGTGTGAATATAGAGGATAGGAGTGTACCAAACAGGTGTGCTTTGTCTCTTTCAGATTTTGCCCAGGTTCCGTCAGTCTGTTGTATTGGAAACGATGGTGTTTTATATTTCAGTAGTGTCGTGTTGCAAGCCAAAGAGAGACAATCTTCCTCACTGGATAGATTGTCAGTATAGGAAGAAAATATATCTGCTTTATATTTGGCTATTTTCTGTTTAAGCTGTCTTGTCAATGTGTTCAGTCTTTATGTTTGGGTAGCGGTTTGCCATCCAAAATCGTCTAATTCTGCGTTTTTCAGAAATGAGTTGTCGGATCGATGCGGATAAGGTGAGGGTATGTCTTGTGACATTAGTGTTGGGTTGTGAACACTTCCAGGATGCTCTCTGTATAGTAACTG
>JAAEAF010010808.1:0-12233 GCA_011037195.1 Triatoma infestans | reverse complement strand
TACTCTCTGAATTAAGCAGGCTAGAGTGGGGAGAACCTGTATATAAGCCAGTGAGAGATCTAGAAATCTATCTATCTATCAGATTCAAACATACATCGCATCGTGTCATAAACTCTACTCTCACCCTTTATTCTATAAAATCATTACAAGTCCAGTGCAGTTTGTGTAGACTTATAGCTATATTATAACAGTGTCTTCATATCTCGTTTAATTATTCAAACCTAATTTCTCTCCTCATCAACTCCATTATAACTACATTTACAATGATCTATAATTTTTATTTGAAAAATTTCTCTAGTAAAATGCATTTAAGGGCCCTTTTAGGCGAGAGTGGGGTTAGGTTGTACTCTAAAGTGCTATTTCAGTTAATTACACAATTCTATCATCTAAATAATATTAATTAGAGTTAAATATGTTGTCGAAATTCCGTATCTAAAGAAAATCAGATAACCGGAAGTGCGTTTTTACTGAAAAGTATTTTTCAAGGTTCTGCTATTTTTCTAAACTTCTAAAACGGTTCCAACGATTTTCTTTAAACTAAGTATGTGAACTGCGCATATAAAGAGCTACTACATTTTTTAAAACTTCCATTTCACCGAGTAAACTCATGTTAAGCGGGCTTTTGGGAGAGGGGTTGGGTTATATTTGCCTCTTGCTATCTTAGTTGATTATACAATTCTACCATCTAGACAAAATTAATTAAAAAATAAATTGATTGGCCAAAATTCTGAATTTAAAAAAAAATTAGTAAACCGCATATGTATTTATACTGAACAGTTTTCTTCAGTTTTTGTAATTTTCTTCATAAAAACACCGACGAATTTCATTAAATTTGGTAAACAAACTGTAATGTTTATCAATTACAATTATGAAAACTGGAGTAACAGAAAATTGTTTGAATGTTACACACCAGATTTTTTTAAATTTTATTTAATCAATAAATATATATTCGTTTTTTATTTTTATTTTTTTTTTAAATGTTTAGTGCAAACCAGTACACTATAATCATATAATTTAATACATATCAAGATAATTTAATTAGCTCATCTCTTTGAGCCATAGTTCATGTTTATATATCACAACTTTTGAAATGGATGCAGTGGCTCATTTAATAAACAAACGCAACAAAAATGATTCTACTAAACGTGTGTGATGTGATGGCAAGAAGAAAGAAGATATAATTTTCAAATAATAAATAAATCTAAAAATTATAGCTAGTGGTTCCAGCCAGCCGCTATCTGCAGGTCAAGAACCGCGGCAAAACCCTTTCAAACAAGGGTCGATATACAGTCAAAAGAACCGCCGGCAAAACCCTTTCATACAAGGGTCAATGTACACCTGGCCTATATTTCCTTCATATAAGGGCCAATGTACACTCAAGAGGCCACCTGGCTACCATCTGTTAACAAACAGCCTTTGTTAACTACCGAGGTCAATATACTACGAGAGATGTCTTAGTGTGGCACGTACTTACACTTCAGCCGATGTGTGAGTGAAGCAAATATAAACGTCGCTTTCACTGGAGGAGGGGATCAGTTATTCATCAGTATTCCATCAGTTACAAATCAGTCGTACATCAGTTATTCTTCAGTTACGAGTTATCAGTCAGTTAGACAGCAGTTCACGTCAGTTAAGTTTCACACATCGCGAGCGCGTCCCCATTCAAGGTTTTAAACACTATTTCTTTAATATTTAATTATCATTTCATAACTCTTATATTCATTTACAATTGTGCATCTTAGTTTATCTATTTCAATACACTTTAAATTATTTGTTAAAATATAGTTTATTTTCTTAAATCAGTAGTACGTATTTCGAATAACAACTCTCTAAAACTCTCTAACTAACAATCATTTACTCCTCACTTCAACTTCTGATTCCAATACATCTGCAGGATGTTACATTTGACCGTTTCAAAAACGTAACAAGATTTAAATAGCTCAGAGGGTAGATGGTATATCGTCTCTTGTAACGGCAAATATTTAAGCACCAAGCCTTTACTCAATAAAATTTTTTTTATAATGAATATAATTATTTTTGGAGTAACGTATGAAAACTACTGAAATCAAATAATAAATGAGGGAAACCTTTTTTAAAGGAATGGGAAAATAAAAAACAACAGGTTTTATACAGAAACATTTCTCTTGCTGGAATTATTACCATTTATCAAACATGGAAGTTTTACTGGACGTTATTTGGCCTAGTTTAATATTTAATATTGGTCAAACTGATTTAACCGATATCTCATAGAAAGAGTATCAGTTGAACTTATCTGAACTATCTCACCGATAAAATACTAATTGTTATCGCATTTGGATGAGACAGGGATTACATTAGTTTGTTACTACGATAAGTATAACCTAAATGTTGCATAGCACGACAGTGCTTCAGTCCAGCTTCAAGCAACATTTACGATGACAGTACCAAGTAAATGCTAACCCACAGAATCCTGAGAAGCCTCCAAAAATAGCTTGTGTGGTTCATTCAAAAATTTGTCACGGTCGTTTTACAAAATTCTCCTTACAGCAACAAGAGGTATCAATATTATTACATGATTCAGCGAATTGGTGGTTATGCGCACACCCTTGAAAACAACCTGGGTAAAACGCCTGTTATTAAATGTTAGTAAATTTCTCATAATACCTGGTTTGAAATAACTTCCTCATACTGCATAATACAATAATAATGGACTTTATTTTAATTAAAATTTATCATGTAATCATGTATACTCAAGTGTAATTAGAATGACAACACTCTCAGCTACAACCAACGAAGTTTGTAGCGACTGTTTAAATTTAAAATTAACAAACAGATCTTCCAGATACCTCCTAAAATCACTTTACCAGCTAACCAGCAATGAGAAAGTACAGAGGGTTTTGGACATCAATCTTGAGCTTTTTCAATGGAAAAATCCGAAATTCCCCCTGTGCAGTAAAATATCCCCTTTTTGTTAAAATGGTATTCAAACGTCAGGTCTTAAAATTACAATGAGATGTTTGTACGGCAATGGCCAAAAGAGTTTTTAAAGAAAAAGAATTCTTTGTTGCTCTACGTTTCGGGTACCATTGGTGCCCTTCTTCAAGCTCTATAAAGTTTACTCCTCTCCTACCCTAAAGAGCTCCTGAAGAAGGGTACCAATGGTACCCGGAACGTAGAGCAACAAAGAATTCTTTTTCTTTAAAAACTCCTCTGGCCATTGCCGCACAAACTTCTCATTATTCCATTTTTGATTTGAATTCCATCAAAACCAAAGAAAATCGTTTATCTGAAATTTCACACATTCAAAAAGATCTACTTTCAGGAACATTGGGATGAAAGTAAAGGAAATGACAGTAAACGAATTTTTCCCCCTCCGAGCAAATCAATAGCTCCAACCAAAACATTTACCTAAATAATAAATGCATGGAAAAAATTAATATCTGAAATTAAATATAAAAGTATTTGTTGACCGTTGATGAATTATGTTATGAAGAAATTTGGTGAGGATCGGTCAAGAAAGAAACATTCTATTATGCCAACGTTTCCACTGAGTTTCCTGTCTTTATCAAGGCTTTAATCTTAAAACAATACATTGAGCAACTACAATGCATTAATCAAATTATTGTATTCATAACATAATCAGAGATTAAAATTCAAACATCTTGCCTAACGGTACCCATAAGCAATCGAAAATAAAGTGGAACTAAGGAAAATAATAAATATGTATTCGATCAGAATTTATCTATAGTGAAACTATGCATGTCATTGAATGTATGTATAGTCATCTGTATTCTGAATTTATGTATTGATAAGGCGAATATCATTTAAAATTGAACACATGGTACATTTTTTTTCTAAGGAAAAAACTTGCCGACTTAAGTCCTTAAATAATTTATGACGATTATAGTAGGAAGTTGGAAGAGGAAAGTGCAAGATAGATGAGGATATACGTGGTACCAAGAAAGCGCACGTACCCACTGAGATCCAGGCCAGGGTGCACGCACACACACACATCTACACACAGTCTTCCTGCCAGGCATACAGCTTCTTGGTCATTTACCAACTTTCAACTTTCATTTTTCATCCACTTCTTTGCCGAGTATGGAACGGTTAAATAGTAAGTATAATAAAAAATAAGGAACTTTTTTCTTTCTTCCCAACAGAAATTGAAGTAGAAACTGATAAAAAATATTGTATAAAAAATATGAACAAAACATGATATGGAATCTTTTTTCTAAACATTTAAAAATAACATGTGTTTGGAATTATTGATTACGGGTAAAAAAAAAAATAATTAAGAAATTCAAATAAAAATAAAATTCTTCCTAGGAGCCTCTACAGCTCACTGTTCGGTGATGGACAGTGTTGTTTGTAACGGAAGAACACTGTCCGGAGGCCGGCAGTGCAGTGAGAAGTCTCCGGGCGCCAATGACTGTAGATGTTGACGCGCCTTAAATTAAAAAAAAAATTCTTGTGAGACAGACGCAAACGACTTTTCCTTACTCTTTGTTAATACATTATATTACATATATATAGTGAACAATTTTCTCTAAATCCAAATTTTAGAGGCAGAAAAGTAAAGAGCGCGTCAAAAACATACGACAAACCCCGTATATTTGAAGTTTAATGGCAAATATTCCGCAAAACTATGAGAAATAAAATTTTTTTTGGAAAATGGTACAATTAGAGTAATAAGATTATATCCGTGCAATAAGTATTCAATGTTATAAAAAATAAAAAATAATGGTAGACTTTTTTCGAAAAAATTCAAAAATCCACCTCTTCTGTAAAATCGCACTTCTGGTTTACCGATTTTCTTCAAATTTCATATACGATCAATGCTTCTAATGTATACTACAATATTATGTAGATGATGAAATCATTATTATTTATTATTATTATTTGTCTGTGGGAAGGGAAACCCTATGCTATCCAAAAATCCAGAGGCAGGTCTAATCCATCTAAGATTCACCGCAGTCCGAATAAATCGGACAATAACCTTAAGCGGAAATAGCCTAAGCTCTTCCACAGACATCCTATTCCGACCAAAGGTTCTGAACCTAATTTCCTCACAACCTAAGCAATCAGTCATAAGATGGATAGGTGTTTCCACCTCTGTCTCACAGACTCTACAAAATGGATCCAGCATGAGCCCCATTATGTAGAGATGTCTCCTTAAACCATAGTGTCCAGTAAAAGATCCAACCAGATGCCTGAGAGCGCTCCGTGAAAAACACAGCAACGTCTCACTAATGGCCTTGTCCGGACCCCCGATGAGCATTTTGGACTGCCGAAAACCAACTGAGCTCATCCATAAGGATGAATGCTGTGAAGCTGTCCATGTCTGGAAGCCTGACAGACATGTGCCAGAAGACACGCCAACAGCAGGCTCGGGACCAATGAAAGGAAGAGAGGCGCCTAATTTGGCAAACCTATCCACCTCCTCATTCCAAAAACCATGTGACCTGGCACCCAGACTAGAAGCACATCCTTCCAGCATGAACTCCATGCTGCCTTCAGCGCAGCCTGGCTGTCCGTGTAGATACAAACACCTTTTAAGTTAGTGTTACAGAAGATGAGATCATACATTGGTGAGGAAATGTCAAGTAAAAATGGTAAGTTATTTATAATAAGTATACAGATAGTTTACGAAGTTTAAGAAAATCTACCAAAATGTGGGATGGGCCAAAGAAAAAAAACTTTTATACTTTTAAAGTTTATTCTAGCGACGTTTCGGACTCAGTTGAATATAACCCTCCCTCCACTCTCCTTAACAGATCCTGAGCAAGGAAACCAAAGGCGTCCGAAACGTTGATAGAATAATTTTTAAAAGTTAAACCGGTTTTTTTCTTTGGCCCCAACCAACCAACATTTTGCTCATTACGACCTAACGTAACTATTGTTTATATTTAAAAAAAAAAAAAAATCTGCTGTGAAACACTCACACAACATTCTCTTACTCCACTTCTCAAAATTATGTGACAAATTTTATAGCTATGTACAAAATTTTAATGAAATTCGCCGAAAACTGAAAAAAAAACTGTTTAGTAAAAGCGCACTTCCGGTTTACTAATTTTCTTGAAACTCGGAAATTTGGCCAGCTATTTATTTCTAATTAAGTTTGTTTATATGATACAACTGTATAATCATCTATGATAGCACTTTAGAGAAAAAAATAACCCCCACCCCTCCCCTAAAATTGCCCTTAAATGAATTTCCCAGAGAAGTGTTTTAAATAAAAGTTGTAGATCATTGTATGTTTAGTTTATACAAATAGTTTCAAGAAAATCGTCGGAGTCATTTTTGAGAATATTGCGCAAAAGTGAAACAATTCTTTAGCAAAGTGGTTTAGTAAACGCACTTCCGGTTATCCGATTTTTTTCAAACTCGGAATTTCAATCACATACTTAATTCTAACTTAATTATATTCTAATTTATATGATAGAGTTGTATAGTAAACTGATAATAGCATTTTAGAGGAAAACCTAACCACACCCCTCACCAAAAAGCCCTTAAATGAATTTTTACAGAGAAACATTTCAAATAAAAGTTGTAGCTCTTCATATTTATAGTTGATGTACCTTGTTTCGGCGCCATTTTCGAGAAAAACGCAAAAAGTAAAAAAACCAATTATTAAAGTGGTACTTCCGGTTGAGAAATTTTGACAGGTGACCCACTGTCGGATCTCATTTTTGGCCAGCTATTTATTTCTCTTTTCTCTCTTCCTTTACTATACATAAACGGAATATCAAGTTTCAACTTTCTATGGTTTTTCGTTTTTGAGCTATGCTGTTCACATACATACACACACACACACACACACAGACCATTTGCTAAAAACCACTTTTTTGGACTCAGGGGAGCAAAACGGATATTTCCGGTGAAAACTCGATATTGAAAATTTGACACGATTAAAATACTTCCTCTTACTAGGTGTAAGAGAAACTAAAAAAATCGTTTGAGCCGTAAGACACCCATAAAAATTTTGGTTTACCAGAGAAATATAATGAAACAAATAAATAATTATTAGCAATGTGAACGTGGAAGAATATCACGCTCATTAAATCGTGCATGATGATATGAGTTACAATATCATAATAGAATGGAATATGTATAGATTGTTTTCACTTTTAGTTTATGTTTTAGGACAAATTAAAAAATAAATTTTTCTACCCAATATGTGGAGAATTAAGTGGAATTGGTTTTTTTGATGAAGTAAAAAAACCTTTTTTGAGATGGAAGTGTTTTGCTTTGGTTGAATAACTAAGCTGGAGTAGAGGTTTAAAAGAGGATACAAAGTGCTGGATAAGCCTAAAGATGTATAGTTTTTACTTGGTAAAGTGAAGAGGGATTGGCCTTTCCTAATTTGCCTGGTCTCCTCCATATCTCAGGATTAGAAGTTAAGTCCTCAGGCTATGGTCACAGAGAGGCGAGTCAGCTAGGTTTATCTAAGTAAGAGTATAATACAGAATAGTAGATATGATGAATAGGAACGAAGAGAGAGAGAGAGAGAGAGATAGAGAGCAAGAGAGAGAGAGTAGGTGTGTGTGTTTGTGTGTGTGGTACTGGTGAAAAGATCGACATTTTTGGGGGAAATGTTAGGGGGGGGGTTACGTACAAAATGGAGCCTACGTGGTCTAAAGAAGCTCGGAAGGGAAAACATTTCATTTAATTGGTCGTTATACAGATTACCGTCCGGGATAAGTTGATAATCCTTACCCCTTTATTGCAGGAATGAGACACTCCGAAACATCCAACCAATAGCACCCTCATATTTCCAAAAGGATCAACACACGTTTTAGTTTGTATGTAAGAAAGATTTAATCTGTACAAAACCCCTTCAGTGCATCAATTCATTTTTCACTACTTGTCGGTTTTGTATTTGCATTTTAATTTTGAATATATACCTATATATACACTCTTTTTTTTCTGTGTGAGCGTGATGGATAGTCACAGACTCTTAGCTCCAGGGGATTGTGTATAATTTCTGACCTAGTTTCTATGTTCCTTTACTGTAGAATAAAAATAACAGCCGCAGGATGTTCCCAACAAATGAGTTTGTATAGAAAAATATAAAAGAATAAAAAGTCTTCTATGTTGTAAAAAATTGAAATTAATTTTCAACCTCTTTGTTATACATTATTTATTCTATGGTAGTTTAGCCAGTTTATTGCCCATTATACACCTAATTAATATCCTGATATAACAAAATATATAATTAACTTTTAGATTATGTTGTAATCATGATTTATCATTTTTCGCTTTTAAAAATCCCTAACAAGTTTTTAACTTATTCTTCTATTAAACCATTTTTAGTTGACGAGGTTATAATGTAAAAATACAGACTGGAGGTGACACTTTGAGCCACAATGAGCTGTCAATGAGCCACACAAGATATAATAAATTGTACTTATTATACTAGTCAAAATTTTTACACACAGCGTTTAACATAAGTAGGAAAAAGTAATTCAGTGCATTAAATTTTTAGTTATAAGAACATTAAATGTCTATAAATTGGACCTTAAATTAAAAGTCCTCACTCGTTGGTCAGTGGCTAGCGCACTTGCGTTTGAGGCGAAATTCAGAGGCAAAGTCGGTGTTGACCCAGCATCGTGATAAAAACTGGGAAGCTACAGTTAGTAGCGCCCTAGGTAGCGAAGTCCAGAACTAAACAGCATGCTTACGTATGCTACTAAACGGTAGGAACTGCGGCATGCTTACCACACGCGCCCCCTATTCTAATCGACGTCTGGCAAGGTTCCTTTTTTTTTAGATATAAACATTATATTATTAACTTAACGTTACCTTAAATTATCAAATAAACTTTTACCATGATTAGGTCAGCGAAATTGTTTGCTTCATGGTTAATATATCTTACATATCCGTTAATAGACACTAATGATGGCAAAAATTTTGAAGTTTCTTTCTATAGAACTTCCTTTCCAAGATCATTGGTAACATCAAATTCTTAGTTAAAAATTAAAATTTTTATATTTTTGAGCAATAAGTAGAAGCAAAAGACATTAAAAAGAATTCAATAATAATTGCTTCTTTCTTGAACTTCCAGTAAACTTTGCAGTGATTGCAAGCAAATTTTAAGCTTTCTTCTAAAAGACCACTTCAGTATAATGTATGGTTCTAGCACCTATATAATATAATATATTAAGTGCAAAATTTGAAAAAAAAAATCGTTTAACCAGAACTGTGATTTTTACAAAATAGGTTTCTGAGTTTTTTGGATTTTTTTTCAAAAACGGTTGTTACACTTTCCTCTAAATTTGGAATATAGATCTATGATTTTTGTTTGTAACATTGTTCTGAAAATAATTGTTCTTATGTGGTAATGAGGAATCTGAGGAGGAATCATTCCCAATCTGCCTCGCTTGGTAGAATAGCACAAGGGCCGCCACCACTTCTATATTTATGTTAAGACAAAGGAGCAAAACTCGAAGTTAAAAGAAAATTTGAAAAGTTGCAGGAAGCCTAAACATGATTCTGCATCTACCACCGCAAACTTTAGGTTTCGGTGCAAACTTCATCAATCGGAAGTGCAAACCTACTGATCTTCTCGAATAAGGCTCCCATACGATTTTCTTTAAACTTCGTATAATATGAAATACGTAAATAACATTGTAATGGTATTGAGAGTGAATTTAGTATGAATGGGTTTTAGAGAAATAAACTAGAATATAAGCTGAACTCTTTATAATGTAGGAACACACGAACTGCAAGGACTTTACAATAGAAGTAGTTAGCGAGGGAATTATAAAGAGATAGAATGATGAGAAAGTAGTAGAAGGTTGCTGACTCGATGTAAACTGGTAGTAAACACAATTAAAATTCTTTAAGTACATTTTGAGAGTCCCCACTAATGTGCCAAGTGCCTATATCAGACTAGAGTGTGGCCGGACTCATATTAAGTTCAGAATCTTTAAAAGAGCTATTGGTTAGTGGGTTGCTATTGTAAGCATGTCTGATGACCGACTCCCGAAATCGTGTTTCTCTAGGTTATTAGAGTTAGAATCTAATTTTACATTACCATTCAACTGGGTATCTGTTTTACGGACTCATTTAAATGTAATTGGTTATGAACATTTAATCACAATTTCGAATGTAACTGATATATTAAAGTATAAAAATGACTTGATTGCCTCTTATAAAAATCACCTGTTTAGTTATGATTTTTATTTTTTAATTTAAGGCGCTTCAACATCTATGGTCATTAGCGCTCGGAGCCTTCTCTGTGCAATGCCGGCCACCGGACAGTGTTCTCTCGTTACAGACAACACTGTCCATCACCGGACTGTAGAGGCTCCTGGGAAGAAAAAATTCTAAGGGTAGCGCATTCAACAGTTGTGATGTTGATTTTGCTATAAAATCTTCCTTCAATAACTTTAACAGGAAAATAAGTGTACTAGAGCCATCAGCGGAATCTTATTTAGAATTAATTTGTGGATAGAAAAACTAAGAGTAGTCAGTAGACTGTTGTAAAACTGTCGTATTGTAGGGCTAGCTTGGCTATATATATATATATATATAGAATCTTCCACCCTAGTCTGGCCTGGGTAGCTAGCAATATGTTGATTCTTCGTTCCTTGGATCCTATGAACCTTTAGTGATTCAGATTCCATTACATCATCACTTCTAATTGATACATTTTCCCAGAAAAATTGATTTTTGAAGTTTCTGGGGGAAAAATCGCCTTAAAGCTTTCCTTCTTACTTTCTAAAGTATTACTTTAATTCAATGTATGACTCTAACACTCTAATCAAACTTATATAATATGAATATATATTACAAGCAATGATAGAATTCCAAATTTTTCAATAAAATCGGCTAACTAAAAGTGCTACTTTACGCAATAGGTTTGTTGAATTGTTTCGAATTATCTAGAAAATGAACATTAAGATTTCCTTTAAAATTGGCATACTAACTGTACAGGTAGAACCCTATCACTTTTATTTGAAATATTTTTCAAAATAAAATTTATTTTACGTAGGAATTTGTGGCATTAAGTTTCAAATATATAGGGTTAGTTGAATTTTATTGGCACGCTATTTACTTTCTCAACTATTTCTGCGTATAAAGTAGGACAAATACTTGCGGCAGGGAGTTGGAATTAATTCAATATACAATTTATACAATATTACATTTTAAATACATGAAAAAGAAAAGACAATTTAAAAACTGTCTACAAGAAAAAAGAAATAATTAAAAGAAATAAAAATAATTCTGTATGTTAAAAACCATTACACGTTGATTTATAACTCAGTTAAACAAGAACCGATACATTAAAATAAAATACTTTCTTTTCTCCCTCTCTTGCGACAAAGACTGAATAATACAACATAAGAAAACAGAGTAAGACATGAAATGAAAACATAAATGACTGAATTCTAGTGATATCAGTACTTGTTGTGGCCCTCTTACTATTACATATATGTTAATGAAGTACAATTAATTAATTTTAATCATCTTATTGAATTAATACAACTGTTACAAAATGAAAAAATACTATTTACTTTATGAATATGAGTAATAAATAACAGATCAGCTATATTTTCTTGGATTACAAATTCTGAAAGATATCTATATCTAGGATCTGAAAATCTCGAACACTTAAAAAGAATTGTTGTGGTGGTTGTTCCGCAGAGCTGGAAAGCATCAGAGACATTTTCCATGGTAGCCTGCTTCATTTTGAGTGTATAAACTGAATTTGCTCTGTGCAAGTCTGTCTGACAAACGCATCCTGAAGATGGGCGAACGCCCGAAACCGGTCGATGACCACAAAATGAAGCAGGCTACCACGGAAAATGTCTCTGATACTTAAAAAGAAAGTGGGATAAATCATTGTTGCCATTATTACAAAATTGACATACACTCTCGGGAAAAATATCAATTTTATTTGAGCCTATTTTCAAAGAGAATCGTTTTTTTATTCGACAATCTAAGTTGTGCAACTACTCTTACTTTTTCTATACCACAAATTAATTCTAAATAAGATTGCGCTGATAGCTCTAGTACACTTACTTTCCTGTAAAAGTTAGTGAAGGAAGATTTTACAGCAAAATCAACATCACAACTAAACAGGTGATTTTTATACGATGCAGTCAAGTAATTTTTATACTTTTTATATATATCACTTACATTCGAAATTGTGATTAAATGTTCATAACCAATTACATTTAAATGAGTCCGTAAAACAGATACCCAGTTAAATGGTAATATAAAATTAGATTCTAATTCTTGAGAAA